>JASJUZ010000569.1:0-236744 GCA_037159825.1 Tupiocoris notatus | reverse complement strand
GTTAGGAGAATGGTTTTGAAACTTGATTACCCCTGAATGATACATTTTTCTTGTAAAGCGTTATTACTCCCGAGCAAAAATTACCTAACCGAGATTCGTCATATTGTCAGGATTCATTACGCCTCGTCCGGAGTGCCATAATTTATGGCGCTACACTATTTTGGTTCAAGCTTCGACTATGTACTTTCATATTATCGTCTTACTACCGTAAATTATCAAACCATTTTGGGTTGTCTGGAAGGCGAAAGAAATTCTAGCGAATAAAAAGAAAGCGGTATTTTTTCTTTGTAAGATGAGGAAATACTTTTCCAAAGAGACTGGGGATTCGGCAGGAGATTTGTTTCTTGAAGGAAAACCGCGGTGGCTGTCTTAAGATGGAAATGGAATGGCAAACCGAGCGAAGGGTAAAGTGAGCCAGGTGGAAGCCGGTAATTGCATATCCAAGCTTAATTCTCTCCTTCCCGCTCGCTGTATCTTCTTGAATAGAAGCAGGATTGGTAGGAGCCAGTTTTTAATAGTGTTCTAAGATGAGGAAGGCGGAAGGAACTTGGAAGGAAAGGGAAAACGTAGCATCTGGTCCGAAGTCCTTGGATCGGGGACACTTTCCTAGTGTCAACCCTGGATTTATCGCCAGGCCGGATTAAGGGAAGGTTTTTCTTCCTGACACTCGGCTTATTTTCCTTCCATTTTCTTTTCCGACCCTCAACCGCCCACCAACACGGTTGCTTTCGGTTCGGATTTATGTCCGTTATACACTGTCGAGAGAAAACAAGTAAAGAACGGTTTTTCATCCGTGGCGGTGGAAAAAAATCAATTTTATCTCTGCAAAAGTACGAGAATTTAAACCAGTTTGACGGAATGAATTTAGGACAAGAATATAATTTCATTTTAGCCAATTCAAAATCCTTTTTGTGTATTTAACTATATGACTGACGACATGAATAGTCCATTGCAAAAATTTTTCGCTTTTTCCATCATATTTCCAAACACCCTTTATAAAGAAAATAGGATTCGAATAGGTCTGAAGCATCGCGTTCATCATTTTTAGTCCATCTCATGAAAATTCTATTTCTGCTAAATCTAAATTATTACCTACTCGCTTTCTTTCGCTTAATTGAAAATGGAAAGATGCCGAGGAGGTTGAGGATGCAGAATGGCCATATTTTATGCTTTGAAGGCCAGCAGCCTACTGGTAAAATGTCAATGATAATTATTATGACAATGTGGGCAGCGAAGATGTACATGTTTGAAACTAATTTGCTCAACAGGCCGTATCAACTTTTTGCTCGCATTCTACATTAAATCCGAGCTGCGTGTTACTGTGTCAAAGGGAGGAAACGAGTGATAAAGCAAATTCAGCTAATTGCTTCTGAAGGGAATGAATGGAAAACCGAGCGTGAAATAAATTCCATCGAAGCCCAGGATTTTGTCCCTTGTTTCCTAACCCTGACCCACCCGGTGCGAGGATGAAGGTGTGGGCCGAATGGGATATGTATGTAAATCTCCGTTTATGACTGAAGACCACACGTAGACGATAGCTATCTTGTGGTGCTTCTTGTAGTGACAGCGGGAGATGAGGCCCCTCTCGCCCCAAAGCCTTTGCCACAGGTGTGACTGTTTTTGTCAACTATTTTATTTATCTCGGCAGCATCACGAATTACGTGGCAACTCCTCTTTCTTCGTCCGTTTCGAATCCTTGTGAACCAACTGCACCACAGGTTTCATCTTTTACTTGCATTGCATTTCCTTTTCTCTGACCGCAGATGACTAATTCGTAATAAACTATCCTTAGATCAGGCATCTCCTCAAAGAGCTCGTATTCGACGCGCTCAATTCTGTTGAATGGAGGATATATTTACTGACAGATGGTTCGTTAGCAAGAGGTCTACCGAAGTTAGGAAGATGAAGATTCCGAAAGCTAACCGAACACAGCTGCATTGGGTGAAATTTTCGTTTGCCAGTGCCTATCACAAAATCTTTTGTACATTTCGTCATTTTTTCGGGTAGGAAATTGAATTGAAGGGCTTCCTCGGCTTTTTATATCCGAGTCAAAGTACATATTACTTCGAATAATATACGAAGCACGGTCAATTACAGGACGCCTGTGTGACAAAAAAAATCCTTAACATGAGTACCTACGTTAGAATAATAGCTAAATACTGAAATAAAACTTAATTCGGGAGCTCGAAAGTAAACACGTTATTTCTTCACTTTTGAAGTGCTTTCTAGAAAATACTTCCTGACATCATAATACCTACAGGAAATTAACATGCATAAAAAACTATGTAGTCCATGTAACATCATTTCATAAGGATAGTGCTCCTCGAGCGAGAATATTTGACTGCCTCGTCAATCCTAGGAAACAAAAAGAGGACGATACATCACTTACAGTCGATCATCTCTGTTGGAGCTCTCTCAGTCCTCATCGTTCAAGAAGACGCACATGACCGCAGTTTCCCATAAGAGATTCGACGTGATCGTTGACTGAACGTCAGGTAGTTGAGGTAGTCGCTGTTGAGAACCGATCAGCGGGGTACCGCGCCAAGTGAATAATAGCCTCGTATCGTCACTAGTAACATCGTTCACGTTGGATAAACATTTGAATGCACGATGTAAAAAGCAAAGAGTTTTCAGAAGAAATAAGAAATCGAAATATTATAGGTGTTGGCTCTGGAAATGATTTGGAACGCAGTATTATTTACAAACGTTTTTTGCATTTTTGACAGCAAAGTTGCTATCCCAGTTTGCAGTTTTTGATCCGTTTCAAGAATGGGTCAAGAATTTCAACAGATGAACGTTTTTAAGGCGAAATGTGCTCTTGAAAGGCGTTCATATTCGCATTTGTCAAAACGTGCAGTTCTCGTAGATAAAAAGCTGATGTGGAATGGTATCAAGGTGACACAGATGGTTGAATTGCGGTTGAATTACCTGAACGCTACCAGGTAATTATTTGTTTCTACCATAAGCTCTCATAACAGAAATCATCGAACCTTTCACCATTCTAGGAATTCAACATCCGATGACGTACACATAATAAATGGGTTTGTATTTAGGAATAATTCTACGTATGCATAATTAATTTGATGATATTATAAAAGGGTCTAAGAAGCCGCAGTTTGACAAAGCTCTGAAAACAAAATGAAAAAAAACGACCTAGGAGAGGTAAAAATCCTCCGTTCGCGTTATCTTGACAGGAGAGGATTACCTGTGAAGCACTCGGAGGATTGTCAACAAGGGAGTGTTATACGCGGGCCGCAGGAAGCCCCTTCATGAAATCCTCTTAAGAAATACAAGAAATTGTTGGGTGGTCCCAACTCTTCGGCCGTTCGAAAAAGACGTATTTATGACGTTTTGATGGCAAAGACTGTTCACTAATAGGATATTGGGGCTACCGGACGGAGATTCGGACCAAAGTCCGTCAAAAGGTAAGTGGTTAAGTGCTGTCCATTGGAAGCGACAAGCGGTCGGAAGTTGATCCTGATTTTCTTCTTCTCATCATCAGTTGGGTAAAGACGTGGTTATTTAGGTTTACCCACTTGTGAAATCTTTGACAAACATACGTTTTCGAAATGTTTAAATGACACAATTTTCATACGAAATCGCAGTTTGTCTAATGAAAAATGTAAAAAGAACTCGAAAAATAGTACTTGGAAGAATGAGACACTGCAGATAAACTGTATTCATTCTCCTCCAAAATCGAAAATTTCAAATTGCTTCTCGCGTTTTATAGCTCGCTCCTGACGTCGCATTGCCCGTCCCTCCTCCTGAGCATTATGATGTGTCCAGCAAAACTTCCACCTATAATACGGTTTTGATTGCTTAATTGATGCCACGAGAAAGTACGTGCCCCTAGAGTGCCCTGGTCATCATGCCACTTTATACTTGGGTATTGCCGCAAGATAGAACTAACCTAAAAACAACATGCTCGCGTAGAGGTAATTGTGCACGAGCCGTGTACGCTTAACAAACGAATCCCAAATCGACAGCTTCCTCATAATGCTTGGATTCAAGGTTTCTCGTCCTCATAAAATCTCGTTCGAAGCGGAGGCATATAAAGCGAATGTGGGGATAACTCTTATTTCGAGTACAAAATGCCGCTCTGAATTATGCATATTCCAAGGGCCTCTTTTTGATTGATGCTCTGGGATATTTCTGTGTGGGAAAATTTTGAGTAAGCTCTCTTTTAATTCGTTCTGACTGTACATGAAGCCAGATTCGTTTTGCGTTCCTGGAGCTTATTTACGGAAGGGTTCAATCAAAATTAAAACGGAAGCCCTCCGAGAGGATACCTGTCCCTGGGAGGAATATTAAATGAAAATCCTCCATTCGAATGATTGATTCTGTAAGTAACGAGAATTTAAACCTCACGTATGTGATTGGGGAGCAAAGAATGGATCTGTATAGGGAGTTGTCATTAGATGAACCGATTGATGAAAAAGAAAACGTGCGTCTCCATATCGAAACGACGATGGGGACCCATCGGATTGAATCCATGAAATGCGTACAGAATATGAAAAAATTCTTGTGAGTTCAAATTTGCCTCATCTCATGACAACATGTTCCATCCTCGCTGTCAAAACGAAAATGGAATCAAGCTCAAATAAAATAAGGAAAAATAAAAGTAGTAAACAAAACTATAATAAAAATTTCCTTCTTCCGAGGGTATAATGGCGAAGACTGTTGCTATGCAATGACGATTTCTTGGCAACGTAGGGATCGTTTGTCAGGGACCTAGGGATCGATACTTGTCAACTGTCTAGTTTAATTATCGTAGATTTGTAATTTTTTACTGAGCTAAAATTGAATAGCTCTTTATTCACATAATACATGTATAGTATTATTACCACCCATTATAGGGATATGTACAAAACGTATCGATAATTGAGGTTATCGATATTCTCTATAAAGTATTCATCTTCATTTTGAAAGGCACTCTTTCTCAGAAGTTACTTACGAGATATTAACCCATTTCCCAGGTATCGAAACCAATAGTCGCTAGAGTAATTTTTCTCCTCCCATTTCAACAGCTTCATTAACAAAATGAGTTACGAGATAGACATAAAATTTATCATGTTATTCGGAAATATTGAGAAAATAATATGGCAGAAAATAATAATAACTTAGTAATTTTATCTGTGCAATAACTTCCTAATGAACTGATCATGAGTAATGGGGTCGCTCACATTTTGAAAATCATTGCACCTCTAATCCAACTAACCTAGCATCATGTTAGAATAATAGAACAGCAACTCTTCTCTGATTTCCCACGCTAAATGTAAATTGCACGCAGAGCGAGAATGTTCAAGAAGGTATGAATAATTATTATCTCACGGTGCATTACTATCATAATTTATCGTTTCCAGACTCATCGTCTAGAATAAGCTCATTCCAAACTTTTTACTGTACACTCAAACCCAGATTTAATAACTCTTCGTTCGCAATTAACCTTCTTGATTTCTTCTACAAACCAGTGGCGTGCATAGTTCCCACTAGTACTTCCATGTTTGAGTTGGTAACTGGAATAATCAATTAAAAATCAAGTAGCTCCTACAACTGTTATTTAAACACAAGCTAGGAGAACCCAAAAATAGAGAAATGCACCAATTAGGTCAAGGAAGTGCAGTATGTGAGCCTAACATAACGATACAAGTCAAGTTTTTTCAAATGGGATAATTTCGATGAACCTCCAGCGTCAAAGATACTTATTTTTTAAACTTTTTTTGTTGCTACGGTGTTATTCTCATAGTTACCAATCTGTTGTTAGGAGAAAACGTTTACAAAAATAGTTGTCAATTATCGGGATGAAGGAAATAAATTTTTCCGAAAGCTCGGCGAAAGAGAAATCTGGCTTTGTATGACCTCCATCCCGAT
Organism: Tupiocoris notatus; assembly: GCA_037159825.1. Classification (NCBI taxonomy): domain Eukaryota; kingdom Metazoa; phylum Arthropoda; class Insecta; order Hemiptera; family Miridae; genus Tupiocoris; species Tupiocoris notatus. The sequence goes on along the minus strand of JASJUZ010000569.1, from coordinate 230,873 downwards.
AATTGACTACTATTAATGCTTAGGGTCGATCTTACTTTTCAATACATGTTTACAAAAATGTTCGGATTAGTTACTATCACAAATAAATGTCTCTTTAAATCATTATTGAAGCAAGGAACAAGAAACCACGTTGCAGAAGGTTTTAATTCCATTAACGTGCAAATCTTTCCAATAAACGCTGCAAATGATTGTACAGTGGTTTATTATTCCTTCGCTTCAATATTGATTTAGAAAGACTATCCATTTGTGATAGTAATTATTTCGAACATTTCGGAACAATCCCACCGAAAAACAGATTGTAACTATAGGGGAAAACTCCGTAGCAACTATTGTAATTTTATTCAATTTTATTTTTCTTAATTTCCTAATTAAAAACTAAATTTTTTGCCTAACGGTACAGCTGGAGAGAGCGTTTCACGACCATTCCAATGAGTATAGAACGATTTTTATAGCTCCAAGAACTCTCGAGTTATACCCTCATGTCAAATTTCTGAAAATCTCCCAAATTCGGCACAAAAGCTGCGATAACTCGAGAACCAATAAAGCTACCGACCTGGCGATGGTCTCATTCGATTCAGCGTCCAAAAATCTATATAATTTGATACCACGTACACATTTCTCTCAAAAACCTTGGAAAATATGAATTTTCTCCCCCTCAAAACCCCCCAAAAACACCCTTAAAATTGAGCTAGCAAGTTGGTTCGAAAATTGGGCCGTCGTAGGACCGAGATTGATTTTTGGTGAAAATTTCAAGAATTTAGCTATTATGGTTTGGCCGGAAAAGTGTTGACGGCGTACGGCGTACGGCGTACGGCGTACGGCGTACGGCGGACAGACAGAATTTTTTTTATTGGATATTCGGATTCTACATGCCTTGAAACGTAAAACATCAAATTTTGAGGGGGGGTTATAAATTTTTTTTCTTGGGCGATTACAATGGTTTATTATTGAATAATAAACCAAAAAGGGGACGATTTCATTATTTCTGATTGATTGGATGCATCCCATTGAATTGAAGGAATTTCATAAAACGCCCCTCCCTAGGCTATTTTCGTCAATTAAGTACCAAATAAATTCCAATTTTGATGACGTCCTCAATTATCTTAAGTAAGATGTGGCAAATGAATACATTCTATGCGAATAATACTATGAGTTCTTTGAACCATCCCATTGTTGAGTCGAGAAGCTGCCGGAATATCAAAAAGGTGTGAGATCATGGTTTCCTCAATTGAAATTCGTCGAATTTTTCGGCAGGGCGTTGATCGAAGCACTATCAACGTGAGAAAAAATTCCTAGTGCTATAGCCACTTCGTATAATATTGACGCATAACGCTTCCAAAATCTAGGCAGTTTTAGTTCCGAGGGGAAAATCGCTAGGGAATTCTTTCATTAGTTTTTTGTTCTGTGCTGGCCGAGCACTTTATGGATGGCGTGAAGCCATTTGGGGCCCGTTTTATTAGAAAAGTAAAAAAAAAAACCTAACGAAATTCCCGAAAAGGTGAAACTCCTCGACCAGGCCAAAATAAGAAACTGGAGAATCAGTCACCCTTCGACACCAAAACCGGAGGAGTAATGCAACGTTTATGTTGCTCGAAAATCGGGTTGTCCACCTGATTTTGAGAATAATAGCCTTTTTTAGAAGGGCTTTTTTTTAGAATTTAAAACTTGTACCTATCGATATATTCAAGAATTTAGGAATATAGGATTCAGAATTTTCGTTGTGATGAATCACCGGTTTATACATTTTTCCCGCTTTAGAGATCGATCTGCGGTTTCTTCCTTGTCAGGCTGAAGAAAAATATAAGTAAAATATATAAAATATTTCTTAGAAAATAGAAGCACATCCAAACCAATTGACCCCCTCTCGTTTAAACACTATTTCATATGGTAAATATTCCTAAAACGAAGAAAAAAAATTAGTTTAGTAGATATCAATTCTTTACGTTCGAGTCAACTTCTCATAAATAATTAGAAGAGACATCACAGGATCCTGATGAGATGAATGGAAGTCGGTTCCTTTTGTGCTTGCCACAATTAGCGTTCACAATTAAAAAAGTTCCGAGGCGAAACCAAGCGGATATCTTCACTAAATGAATGGGTGTGGCTTCAGCTGTTGACGTGCAATGATTTGTGGTTTTCCTCCTCGAATGCTAATCATACCGGCCTCTGTCCAGCTAAAATAGTAACAAAAAAGGAACGTTTACGTCAATAAAATTGTTTTTTTCTCCCGCCCTTTATCATTTCAACAAAAATCTTGGAATTTTTCGTCGAATTGGTGAGAAGTCGAAACTGATGACGACTAGGTAATGTTATTTCAAAATGAAATTATCGAGTTTCTAAGCATAATTCCTGGCTTGATTCTGTTGCTTATCGAGGACGATAGTATCTCTGGCATTTCAGTTACTTAGGTATTTTTATTGGAATGTTATTAAAGGAGATAATAATTATTTATCTGCTTCTATAAATATAAATTTCCTTATAATTTACGTACTAATTGTTAAAGAATTTGATCAAATTACTATTTTGGGTTGGCAGGCTGATTTTCGTACTGATTTTGATTGCCATCGCCTAAATATTGATTTGTTTATGATAATGTTCACCTTTGTTGACTCATTGCCATTTGTACATTTTTCGAAAATTTTACTAGGCTGTGGTTTTTTGTATTGATAGATGATTGCTCTTAGGCTTAGGAGAGTTTTGGAAATTGTTGATTTGCAAAGGGTGATGTAAATGATTGACTGAAAGCAAGGGTGTCTCAGAGGAGAGAAAGCCACGTTGTCGAGAGCCAAAGGGGTGATTTCCCTGAGGACCAATCAGAAAGAGGACGCATTTAGAATAATTAGGGTTTAACATGCAAACGACAACTGCTCAAGATAATGGGGTTCTAGCCGGGCTGGCTGCCCACCCTAGTCTATTTCTCCTCCTGCCATAATACAACTAACTGCTGATGAGCACACATCTTAGCCCCCAACCTCTTTGTTGTACACTCGGGACAAACTTTTACAACGGAGAGATTGCTTGGTTTTTTGTCCGCCTTTTTTTATAGGAGCAATTCAAGTGTGCTTGGGAGTTTTAAAGACGATTCGTTTCGTAAAAGGAAACCGTGTTCAACTGCGTCTTCGCATAATTTCCGTTTTCGGCGAGAACTACCAATTATGCGCAGATTACGCGGGGATACAATGTTTCTACCTCAATTTCCTCTGAAAATGGTAGATGGTATTCTTGAGCAGTTATTTCGGCAAATCACCCACCTACGATTCAAGAAAAGTTATCGACAACTTGATCACATGTTCTGGTGGAAAAATTCAGGATGGATTTTAATTCGAACAATTCCGTAAACTAAAAACTGTAAATTACACTAAATCTTATACAATACATACATCTTGAATAAACTGCTTTACAAACATTTTCATCGCTTCGAGGTTTGTTTCATAAAATAAGTAGGTTATTTATAAAATCTCAAACTTGATTCAAAATGTAGCTGTACTTTGCGATTTTCAACGCTAGATTTGAATAATTTATTATATTTTTCATTTCATTTTGGCAGAATCGATTTCCTGGTATTTTTGCTTTTTCACGTATTCTGAGTTGGAGAGTATTATTAAAATAACACGAAAATAATCCGTTTGCCCTTTCAGATAGTTCGTAGGTACCCGTAGTAATTTTTCATCGATGAGTGCACTCGGTTGTTGCGCACACTTTACACGACAGCTATGCACATGGGAGAACTCGTTGAGTCACGTATTCGTTGCGTCGAGCCCATATCCCTTGGGCGTCACGTGTCCATGAAGCAGTTTTCTCCGAAAATTATTTACAACTTCTTCCGTCTCCGCATGATCATCTGTGTGTCCATTGCTTCAAGTACTAAAGAGAAATGCGAGCCTAAATGGGAAAGACGTCCGACACACGAGGGGCAGACTGCGCGAAGCAAATGGCTCCTTCCATCCATAAATTTAATGTCCCTTAATATCCTGCATGCCCTAAGTTCGTTCTTCCCCACGACAAGGAAAAATCCTTTCTCAGCACAAAACCAATAACGCTGGAGGATATTGGCATGTCCAGGAGAAAAACGAACCGAGGAGCTACGCAAACTTCTTTACATATCGTCTAGCTGGGGTTGAGAGAGCAAGTAGGAAAGACCACCCTTACCAATATGTAAGGTCACGTAATACAATATATATCTGCAGGGTTGTTGGCTATAGCCACTTTCAAGATCGACTCAAAAATATTATGAAACTTGGGATCGGAATACTGAGAGACACAAGAGCGAGTCACTGCCTTACGATTCGTCCTCCCTCGCCCTCGTTTTCATCTAATGGAGCAATGCCTCTCGTATATTTCGATGGACAACTGTTCCACCCATTTTTCGACCTAAACGTTCTTATTTTACAAACAGTTATCATTACATTTTATGTTTAGGAGAAAAAAACGGCTGTCCAATAACGCACTGCCTTGGAATATAAAATAGCTTCGCTCGTAATACATGTGATGTGCATCGATTTATTAGATTACCAGAATAAATTGTTTTGAACAGCTGTGTCATTTTGTCTTTTTACAGTAGTGGCTTGGCTTAGGACCTATTGTGAGGTCCCTATTAAGTATCCTACTTAAAAGCCGGATTCGGACAAGTGGAAACTGAGAGCCGTCAGTTGCAAGGATTCTGCGCAGATTGATTTCACTAGAAATGATTGGTTACTAAGTTCCTTCACGTAATCGTTCAATAAGCAATCGGTTACGACCCAAGGTAAATAACAATATCATTTTGAGAGGGCTATAGAATGAAATCAATCGAGGAATCGTAATTCATGACCGCAATCTAATTTCTACCTATTTTTATATTTATTTGGAATTTATATAAATATTTAATAATTTACAATATATCTATATAGATATACTATGATAAATATTTAATAATTTACAATATATCTATAGAGAGATAGATATACTATGATAAATATTTAATATGGTAATTTACAATATATCAATTAATCTTTTCATATTTTCTATATTGTTGGAGTTTTTAATTTATTGTAGGCTTAATAATGGCCATCTGTTATTTTGTTGAAATTATTATTATTTTTTTAAATTTTTTATTCGATTTATATTAATAATTTTAAATTAATTTTAAATTTAAATTTATAATGATAAAATTAGTACTTTTGTATTTATGAAATAGTAATTCGGCAATTTTTATTTTCACCTGTTTATCAAAAACATGGCCTTTTGTTTTTATATAAGGTCAGGCCTGCTCAATGATTATTTTATTTAATAGCTGCAGTATTTTTACTAGCATAATCATTTGTCTTTTAACTAACCGTTTTTATAGCAATGTCATGATGAGATCAGGGCTAGTCTAGAAATGCGATGAAATGTTCACTATATACGAGTAGTTAACGGTTCACTTTAAATTCAACGATATAAATATTCCACACCTTTCAATCAATTCAATAGTTCATCAATTCAAATAGAACGTTTGACGATGAACAGTAATGAGTTCCATTTCCCACCGATTGATAATTTTCTGACCGCCCAATTCGCGACTTTTTTCGTCTAACTAGTAAATTTTTAAATGCTTCTCTACTGGATGCCACTGGCCTTGAATTTCATAAATTCTATCAATTAAGTAAATCTTTTTGTTGCTAAAGATGGAATTGTTTTGAAATGTTATCCACCGATATTTCATTTTTTGTACCGAGCTTAGAAAACTTATACTTGTTTCCAAATTGAATTACTTTTTACCAAAATTCCACTCAATTTTGGATTCATCGAACAACGGCGCCCTTGAAAACGGCGCAGGGATTGAAAAGTCTTATGTAACGAGTCCAGTTCCAACCCTTGCACATATATAAGAACGTTGACATAGCTATTTCCACTCGGGAGAATTCGCAACGTGAGACTGAAAAATATGTGAAAATTAATATCTCGCAATAAATATATCCGAATCAGATATTTTTTGTAGTATTGTGTGTTCTCCCTTAATACCGTACTTGCTCTGAAAAACCACCCAACTGATGCAATTTCAAACAGTGCAATTCGAAGAACGGGCAAAGAAAATTTCTCATAAGATCCGTGTCGAATTAGGGTTCAACAGGAGTCAGCGAGCCGACTTCACTCCGAAGAAACTCCGACTCGTTAAAAACCCACAGTCCTATGTGAGCCAACTTTGACTACTTCAGCGAAGAACGGTCGTAAAATGAAAATAATGGCCTTCTTCTAAGTCGTGTGCTTCGAACGGTGAATAAAGAGTTAATTTCCTGCCGACATCGCATCTCCAGACGATGCGAGTACGAAATAGAACTTCCGCCCCGCTTGTCTAGACCTTTTTTTCTTACTTGCCGCCGTTTACTGTTTAATAATCAAATTAAACGCGATTATGAGCAGTTCATGATGACGAATTAAAATGCACAGGAGTTTCATCGTCCGAAGCGAATGCAACCGAGTTATACTTTTGTTTTGCGCCGCTTCGCACGGTATATTTTGATATGTGGCAAGAAAGCGAAGCGTTCGAAACGGTATCGAAGCCCTTTGTGATTGTGCCAGTCCAATCACCATAATTAAAGCAGTGAAAACAGTGACGTTTTGAAACAGACTTTTTTTCATCATAAAAAAGAACCATTGTAATCACTCAAAAAAGTGGTTTTAAGGTACCTATGTAGAATAGAAAGAAATAATAAAAACGGATATTGCTATCTACTGCCAGCAATTTTTTGTGGAAACTATGAAACTTCGCATTCGTTTTCAGGGAATTCGGAAAATAGTTTGTGCCAGGATTTAAGAGGGAAATCGACCATTTTTTTTTACATGAAAACCAAGTTGGGGTAACGTTGACTAGCCTACCTGCCCTAATTATATACATGAAAAATAGAAGCCCAAGCATCAGATTCAGAATAATTAAACCTGTATCTACACTCAAAACTAAGATCCATTCTCACTTATTCCGATCGCCTAAATCCACATCTAGTCTGAAAGACGCACTATTTTTCACTACGTTTTACACAACATGCGAAGTGCGAACTTTCAAGTTGCGTGTGACTTCAGTTTGTTTTGTAGGCGATTTCAACTTTTTTTCTCAACAGGCAATTTATTATTTTTCGCAACAGTCTTCGTGCGCAACGGTTGATTCGTTGAAACGCTGGCGTTCTTGCATTGAAAAGGCAGTCGTGTTGAGTCAATGGCTTACGATCGCTCGCCTCAGGCCATCCTCGCTCGCACTTATTGTCCCGATATTATTCACATTCACCGATGATGGTTATGATCGCTCACCCAACGAACCGGTCACCCCTCGTTTTATTTTATTTTTCGGACCATGCGGTCTACCAAAGGCTGGAGGCCGGATAATAGACCAGCTGTTGTCCAGGCGTATTAAATGGTGACTTGTTTCCACCGGTTTCTTTTCATGTCCACGAATAATATACTCTTCACGATTACTATAAATAGTAAGGGGTGTTGATGTGTCACGCGACATTTAGAATTCGTATTGACTCGATCTTCAACAGAAATGATTGAAAGAGTTCACACTATTTCCGAGATGATAAATTTTAAAGTTAATCCCAGACTCACATGGACAACTAAAAAAAAAAAAAATAATAATAAAAAAAAAAAAAAAAAAAAAAAAAAAATACTCACAGTGATTCGAAGAACATCAACATCTAAATAATAATGATTTCCTTGGATAAATCCATTTTGGCCATTTGGCATCTTTATATCCGATATTCGGAGTGACAGCATAATTTACGGCTATAATAATTGAGTGGTTAAACCGGGTTAAACCTTGAAACCTTTATTGGGAACATAGATTCTAACGGCTGATGTTGCATTTCCGAAAGGTTGGTATTTAATTTTGGCGTCAGTCGTAATTTGGATTTGGCCCTTAACCTCAATAATGATGGAGCTATAATGAAATTTCAGGGGAATCTGATTTCTGAATATAATCCAAAAAAACTCAAGGCCAGAGGTGAGAAAGTTGCGACTTATTCTTCTAACTATAGCCTACGGCCATTTACCCGATCGGCAAACTAGTTTTCTATTGCGACACGCGAGATACGGCAAAGCGATAGCCTCGTTGTGCTTCTGCACCAATGGCTTTTTTTGCTTCGAGCCAATTTAGACCTCCAGCCGTTTTTTCCCTCACAGCTCCGCTACGACTTTGCGAAGCGATTCCACTTGAAAACAGCGGCAATCGTTTTAGCTGATAGTGAAAAGCTGAGTTTACCAACCTTAATTGGTTTCCACGCCGAGGCGCAACACTTGTCCAAAGGACAACACAGCTTGTGAGAGAGAGCTCAATTAACAGATAAAAGTCCACGCGGTCAGTCTTCCAATTACTGGCGGCAATTACCCGCGTGGAAGTCGACTTTTGAATACCAAGAAGGGTTTCTTATTGGACGACACAACGCGACGCCGGAGGGGAATCCACTTGGCTTTCGGTCGTTGCAAAATGGCCGAGGCACTTCTTGCAGAAAGGGAAGAAACGGAGACAGTTCTCGGTAGTGGACAATATTCTACAAGCAGAACGTCGCAAAATTTATGGACAGTCCGTGGTTGGGTTTCCTGCGAAGATCTTAGCATCGTATTTAGAAGGAAATGCTGCCCGGCGACTTAAGAAGTCGTCCGGGCTCTGTCCGAGAACGAATACATAATGAGAATTACACGGACGAAGAAGCCGGATCGGAGGATGCAGGCATTTAATAAACGTCTTCCAGGGCCGTGATAACAATGTCTTGCTTCAATTCCAATGAACAGATACAGATCTGGACAAATGAGTTCGTAACGCCGTGTCCATGATAAATACGGTTGAAATGCGGTACACGACATTTTGATACGGCTTGTATTAATTTCCGGTTTACTAATCTTCGAGACGTTGATTAATGCGTATTATGAAATGGGTTTACTAAAAAAGTAATTATAATGGGAAATATTCAAGATCGCATCACAGCAAAAAGATAAAATAATATTACGCAAGCTTATGATGTTGATTATTATTCGATTTCTCCACCATTTGCCAATTCGGATTAACTAATTTAGCGACCTCGACATTCGACATAAATTAGCCTGGTCGAAAATAGCGAAGTCTCGGCGAAAAAATACCAACGTATTGAAGTTCAAATATGTAGTTGGCTCACGTTTACTGATACTCTTTTCGTTTATTATTCAATAATAAACCATTGAAATCGCCCGAGAAAAAAAATGTCTAACCCCCTTCAAAATTTGATGTTTTTCGTTTCAAGGCATGTAGAATCCGAATATCCAATAAAAAAAATTCTGTCCGTCCGCCGTTAGCAGTTTTCCGGCCAAACTGTAAGAGCTAAAAATTTGAAATCTTCACCACAAATCAATCTCGGTCCTACGACGGCCCAATCCTTGAACCAACTTGCTAGCTCAATTTTAAGGGTATTTTTGGGGGGTTTTGAGGGGGAGAAAATTCATGTTTTCCAAGGTTCTTCAAAAAAATGTGTACGTGGTATCAAATTATATAGATTTTTGGACGCTGAATCGAATGAGACCATTGCCGGGTCGATAGCTTTACTGGTTCTCGAGTTATCGCAGCTTTTGAGCCGAATTCGGGAGATTTTCAGAAATTTGACATGAGGGTATAACTCGAGAGTTCTTGGAGCTATAAAAATCGTTCTATACTCATTGGAATGGTCGTCAAACACTCTCCCCAGCTGTATCGTTAGGCAATAAGTTTAGCTTTTAATTAGGAAATTAAGAAAAATAATAAAAATGATCAAAATTACAACAGTTGCTACGGAGTTTTCCCCTATAGTTACCATCTGTTTTTCGGTGGGAACGTTCACAAATGTTCGGAATATTTAAAATGACAAATGGATAGTCTCCTTAAATCAATATTGAAGCGAAATAATAATAAACCACTGTGCAACCATTTGCAGCGTTTTTATTGTTGCAATAGTACTATTTAGTATAATATAGTTTTGGGTTAGAGACCTCATATAGAGCACAAACCTAGAAGCAGCCCTAGATAGATCACTGGACATGTTAGACTACTTAGAAGAATGGCAAGGAAGACGTTTTCACTGTTTTTGTGTCCGCCTATATCTTTTGACGTTTAGTTACGTCAAAACAAAATATTCATCCTCGAGGAGGTTGTGGAAAACCTCGAAACTTTCGGAAATTTGCAGCCCGTACCAAGGAAACAGTCGAAACTTTGTTAAGAAGCCCCTATTTTGAGTCTCAAGCAAAATGTGGGCTGCTTATTCCGACGTGTCAAAAATGAATTTAGTAGCAGCATCAACGATGAGTGGTGTCAGTCAGATTAAGCGAAGGTGGCCAAATTGTTTTCTACGTAGTCTCAAGGAAATCCTAGGGCTCAAGCTAAGCTTTTAGCATTAGGATAGAGAACTCTTTGTAAATGGAACAAAGCCGCTGGAAAAATCTGCAAAAGTTAACTTTTTTGCCTTCCTCCTCTTCGGTCCCTTGGGAGAGAGGAAAAAACACGAAAGCGACGCTGTTTTAAGCCCGTGTCGTCCATTTGTCATGGAAAACCTTTTCTGCTGACACGTACACGTAACAAAAAGAGGGTAGTTAAATTTTTCCCCAGGTCACCCCCTCTGAGGTACAAGAGAAACGCCGTGTCCGTATGCGGATTAACATAGCCCAGGGCCAGGAAAACAGGAAAGTCGGCCCCGCGGAACTTGATGGCTTAATCCAGAAGCTCACGGTTAAAGTCGATTGGGTGCACGTGGGTAGGAAAAGGGTGATGTTTGAAAAATTTCATGAGAGACACTGGGAAAAGTAATTTGTGGTTCGTTCGATGAGAATGGGAGTTGTGTTGAGTCGAAGGAATAATTTCTATGTTCTAGGTTACGCAAAATGAGGAAAACAATGTACTTGTAAGATTTCAATTAAAGAAAATAAATTATAATTGAGCATGAAAAAATATAACGGACTTTTTACTAAAACGCGTTGAAATACTATTCCAAACTATTCTTGCAGAGCCAATAACAGCCTGAATCAGTGAGAGAGTGAGAAATATTATATTGTGTACTTTCTGGAACACATTGATGAATATTGAATTTGGCAAAAATTAAACGAGGAGCATAAAAAATAACTTCTTCTAAATGTCGCATATTCCTTTTCTGGTTCAGGCATCTCAGGATATATACCCTCAAACTCCTACCATCCTGGGGAAACCTCCTGTTGATTGGGAGAGTTGAAAATGTATTTCAATTATTACCTACAACGATTCGGACAGCAGTTTTAGCGAAACGTAGATTCTTTACTTGGCAAAGAAAAATAACGATGTTGGTTTTTACTGCGGTCGGCCATTTTCTTTTTTCACCCTCCGACGAAGGGTCTAACAGTTTCGGAATCCACGTAGCTCAGGCTCCTCGTCCATCACAAGTTTACCCTTCTTGCCCCTTCTGGCTGTCACAGTATAGAATCAGCCTAGTGACTGGTGCCCGTTACCCTCGTGTCAGTAACTGACATTTATTTATCAAGCAAGCTGAAGCCTTCGAGGATGGAGTGTCAGTTTCGCCAACCTGATGCCTATGATCGATTATAAGAAATCCACTGAGGTTGTATTTCAACAAAATTTTAATCGACTCGAAATGCTGAATGGAAGGATTTCTAAGATGGGTGAATTCTCACGTTTCTCTTCTGGGTAAATTCGAGACTCTCCCAGCCATTTATATATACCGACGGAATTATTTTCCATCTTGTACCCTTGTGTTGAAAGAGTACCGATAATCGAAGTTGCAATTATATTGTTACCACAAGCAATAGGCTGCGTCGACCATTACATTGAACTGGAAACTTGTGTGTGGAAACACAGCACAATGACAACTTTCGTTTATTACAAAAATGTGGATTACATTTCTAGAAGTGCCCAGTGTAACGATTTTCGAATCATCATTATTGCCTCTCCATCAGTCCAAATATTTTTTCCGAATTCATTTTTGTTTTTCCCTGTATTTCCTTTTTTCAGTCCTACAGCGCAGGCAATGCATAATTTAAAATTTTCCACTCATTAACACATTAAAAGAAGACCTCACGCATTCGCCGACCTTGAAAATGTTATACGATAACATGAAGAGTTGATGAGTGCAATGGCTGGAGGAAGTTGATGATAGTAGCGAATGAAAGAAATACCATTAGACTCCAAGAAGACGCCTCTCTTTCTTAAATGAACCTCTTTTTAAGGAAGCGGTGAAATGGATCCGAAGAGCGAATTGAAAAGATCGTACTTCATAAAGAGTCAATCTTTTCATGGGTTAATGAGGAAGCCGAGGCCGTCAGCGCCTAAATAGGGGTATGATGAGCACGTGAATGCGAGGAGATCCTGATATCATTTAGAGGCTCCTTTTTGGTCTTTCATTGTATGGCACCTTTATCAAGGCTTATAGCATAGGGAGGTATCGTTAGCCACCTACGGTACCCGTGTTTACACTGTGAGGTCATTACTGTTTTCTCAAGATGATGGATCCACGTTCCCGTTGTTGAAAGAAGAGGCTTCATCTATTGTGGTATTGTCCGCATTCGCTTCACGGCAGTGGACAAGATTTATGTTGTGGAGGGTATAAGAGATAACCGGGGTCAGCTTCTCTCTTCCTCTGTCTTGGAGATTTCCCTCTTTTTTCAGGGACAATCAAAGCTTGTCACCAGAGACCTCCTACTACGACGCGAGTACTGTAAACGTTGAGCTTCTTCAACGCCTTTTTGGCAATGAGCCCGAATTTAATTGAGGGGTTCTTCTAATTTTTTACTATTTTCATTAGGCATATATTATTCACTTTCAAAAATTGAAATTACTTTGACGAAGATAGGCCGACAATGTAGATTCAAATTCTTTCTAGCTTTGGTTTACCATAGTGCCAATTTTTATATCATGGACCAATAAGATCATCAACAACAGGTTGTAGCAAACTCCAGGGACCAATAAGGCTCGGAAACTCGTAATGTAATCGTCAAGGTCTTTATTTCTTAATTGTTAAAAAAAAGTTATGACTCTCCCAGGAAAAAATTTTTGGGGAGTTAAAATTTTTGACATTCCACAGCATGGTAAGTTCTATGCACCCACCGTTAGCTTTTTTCTATTATCTGAACTTTCTGTATGGAATCCCCATCGAAAATTATTTTTGAGCAAAGTATGGCTCAATTTCTTGGCCCCTTTCTTTCCTCAATTTATCGTAAGCAAGCGACTCTCCATCCTCCAGAATTTTGGATATTTTGAACCAAACAATGGGTTAAAAATATACAGATATTTTATGATTTCGTTTCTCATTTTACTTTCAATCTAAAAATGTTCATAATTTTATTTCAGGGGAAAATAGCGATGATTATTAAATACCCTGAACGGTATGCGCACGCACAGTGACACTAATGCCCCTTAAGCGGATTTGAGTTTGAACTCCATTTTCCCCCTGGGGTAAAATATTAGAAACAATGGACGATTGAGCGATAGTAGAAATAACAGTTTTGTTCATCCCACGAAGAGGGCGGCCACTGTAAGAAGCAGAAGGCAAGTGGCTAGGCAAAACGAGGAAAAAATCCAATCTTAGGCGACATCTGTGCGCTAAAGCTTCTGCCACATTTTTATAATTGAAGGAACAGCTCGCTCCTGCTCTGCTAGCCTTCTCCTCTCATCACCACCCCCGACGGACTATTTGAATAATTTTTTTTCTCTCCTTGGCTTCCTTAAGAACCTCTCTGAGGGTAGATAACATGCTAAAGAGCTGTTTTGTTAATTTGAAAGCCTCGGAAAAACACCGGTGCTCTGAATTACATTCAAGAAAAGGAGAAGAGTGCAACGGGAAGGCGTGCAAGTTTTACATCAACTTTTTTCCTCCTCAAGGAGCTAAAAGGTTTTTGGAAGTAATAAAAACAAAAAATTCAACGCATGTGTCGCGGCGAAGTGTTGTTATCCGAGCGCTCAAGACTGGGGTTGGAAGCTTAGTCAGGGAGGTAAATCCTCGGGTTCGCTTCCCCTAGATACTCTCTTTTTCTCTCTCGAGGGCATCTTTTAAGCAATCTCTCCTCGAGCGACATTAAGGGTGATCCGGATTTAATGACCCAACAATGTCGATCCGTAATAAAGGGAAAAAAAGTTTTTCTTTAGCTCGGCTCTCCCGGTTGGCATCACTTATCTCAAAGAAGGAGCGCTATTATGTTCGGACGTCCAACATTGCTCCTCTCGCCAACATACAGTTTAATCTGTTGATAAATCAACGTTCCGAGTCTCTCCGTTGGAAAATTTTCATCCCCTTTTCATCTACTTAGTTGCTCTCATCTTCGTCCCTAATAATCAAAGGTCCTTCGTTCATTAATCAACCGACTTGGGAAAGAAATTACGCTCAAGTTTCTACCCGAGAAAAATTGACTTGAAAAAGATTGAGGTAGTTAACTTTTCTGAAAGATGACTCAACTTTGTGGATTGCATACTTGTCAAAAATATAGATCAAATTTCTATCTTCTTTCTACTCAACGAAAAGCACCAATAAACATAGCACCGATAAACATAGTTCGTTTTCTAGCGTTTGCAAAAATAAGCAATCAGGTGGCCCAGCAAATGCTCCGATTTTTCTATTAAAATTGGCACATCCCTAAAATCCCTTCATAATATTCCTTGAATACTGAGTTAGGGGTCTGGCAAAAGAACTGAAGTGGCCACAGAGTTTTCGCGAAAACCTATATAAATTATTGAAAAATGAAGGTGAAGATCTATATCAGTACCCGCCATGGAAAAATAAGTTCCCAAATAAGAGCCATAAAATACTCATGTTTTCTCTAGGTTCCGAAGCAGATGTTCTATATCCCCTATTCACGGACAATACTGGATCGGAAGTGAATGCAGTCGAAGCCTGTGTTTGGACTAGAACACTTAGAACGACAAGGCCACAACCTGATGATTCGAGATAAGGAGACGAGTTGTGACTATTGTTTGGTCCATTTACCACCCGTCGAGTTTTGGAGACGAGATCACCTGGCTCAAAATGCTCCCTTCATGGACGATCGACTTCGCAGAACGATAGGTAACCCATATTCACTTTGTTGGAATACATCTAGCCAAGACCACACAAAAATTGTCTACGTGTTGTGGCAGCCATTTAAAGAACATTACAGGAGCGTCAAGGTGGACTGGACCCTCTGTTGCGTACGAATGGGGAGCCGAATCTATTCAATGGTTGTCCTTTTCTGCGACCGCATTCGAAAGGGGACGAAATCACAGGGGCGTGCACCCGAAAGAATCGTTTTCCTGCCCGTCGAAAATCATTACCTTCCGATTGTTACAAAGAGGGTTTCCCACTTTTTCCACACACCTACCGGATCTTTCAAATTCACAATGAGCCGTTTCGGTGTGAAATCGACTGGTTTTTAAAAGGCGGATCGACTCACCTTGACGGTGGCTCTTTCTGATTTCAAAGTCAACGCTGTCAGGTCGTGAATTGGGTGACGGCACGTTAGAGCAATGCTAGTTATATTTGAATAGCAAAATCAACAAAGGTGCGTTTTTTTCTAGTGTCCGCACGACGTCAAATGTTTTAGGGAGGGTGAGTTAGTCCAGAAAGGGTAACATATTGTGAGAACCGAATTGTTTGGTTTAACGACATTCGTGGAATCAAATGATTGTCTTTTGAATTTCTGATTTAGAAAATAATTAAAATTATAGTGATTTAAAAAACACGAATGAGAACGTTATTGTGATAATAACATTGTAATAATTCGTGTATATCATCATAGAGATAGAGAAGTAACACGTTTGGTCATAAATGTACCAACTGAGGGGCAATTGCAGCATCATTGAAATGCTACTTTAACTGTTTCGTCACTTCAAACTACTTGTCCTAGCACGAATCATACCAATGGCTGCCATGATTTCAAATCCTTTACTGCTCAAAGTATTCCAAAGTCTCAAATTAGAGGAATCGCGGCCAATAATGTTTATACCTTGTTGGCAATCAGTCAGCTACCCAATGAAGTTTAGCCATGGGCACGGCTTGACCCTTTATGGGTTGATTTCCAAAAATATCAAGTGCTCCAAATGTATCGTTTTAGAAATAAAGGGAACCAGGCGTTTGTTAACGACCTAAAACTTTAGGATATTATTCAATAATAACCAATTGTATCTGCCATAAAAAAATTCCAACTCCTCTCAAAATTTGTGCGTTACACATCAAGGCATGTAGAATCCGGCAATCGAATAAAAACAATTCTGTCCGAACGCCTTACCCCGTTCGTCACCTCTTGATTAGGATTATCATTTATCTTGATGGAAATTTTTCCTTATAGATGAATGAATGAATGTATACGTTTATTCCAATAATGATATTGCAGGTATATAGGTGATAGTGCTATGGCAACAGATACCAAGCTGTTGTAAGGTAGAAACAATCACATATGTTCGGGACAGTACTATCAAAAGTGGGCGACCTTCTTAAATCATAATTGTAATAATAAACGACAAAAAATCATTTGCAGCGTTTTAAAATGGAATCTACCATGTAAATAGGAGTTTTGGTAAAGCAGACCGAAATGTATTCTTGGACTGTGAAATGAATGATTTTATTTATTTCGTATTTCGTAATTTATTATTGAAAACCACCTTCTTCAATAAGTACTCTCCTTTGGCCGTTGCTGCTGAACCGAATTTTTTGAAAATCTACTGCGCGAGAAACCAGAAATTAGAACTAACAAATACCAATTAAAAAAAAAAAAAAAAAAAAAAAAAAAAAAAAAAAAAAAAAAAAAAAAAAAAAAAAAACTGAGGTTCAAACTTTTTTCTGATACTTGCCGTTGATTTGTTATTTCATTGTTGATCGCGTAATAATTGGCCCTTTCTAGTTTTGAATGCTTTCAGACATTGTTGCTCTCGTTTCGATGGACCGGGACATCAATCACACAGCGGTTAGCACGTGGGAGGACGAACAACAAATCCAACACCTGGATCTCGCCCGTGCTCTTTGTCGCCTGTCCAGGTACGACTTTTGAATGTTGTACAAGGAAAGGTGGAACATTTGGCATACACTGGATGCTTGAAAGTTGAACACTTCGAAATGGGCGGGCGGGACATTGTTCGTGATGTTGAAGGACAGTTGTTCGAGCTTCACATGGGGGTCAAAAAGTGATCCGGTTTACAGTGAAAAACCGGCCTTTGAAAGAGTACAAATAATTGAAAATTTTGCTATTAACTGAAGAGATAATAAATAAGTTATCAAGCCAAAAAATAATCGGTTTTAACTTTGTAGTACTGGGTTTTGTAGTCACATTTCTCAATAGGTATATCGGAGTTGTGAGGGGAAGAAAAGCCAAGCGACTTATTCTCCTGGCTTGTTGACTGTCCGGGTACTTTCATCCGTTTGGGCATCCTCATAGTGATGTGGAAATAGCATCTTCTTCAAAGATGAAAATACGAGTTTGCATCATTGAAATAGACATAATATTGTGTATAATTTAATCTTTTCAATTAATTTATTTAGAAAAATTAACCAAGCCATAACACCGAGGAGCATAACAAAGGGAGAACCAGGCAGACAGTAGCTAATATTAAAATTGAAAGGATTGCTCCGACTTGGTTGTGGTAACCTATGTTTTCACGCTGTCCTGAGGATGCCCGAACGAGCGAATATGCTCAATAAGTAAATAAAAGAATACCCAACAACAATTTTTTTTCAAAAACCCAACATTTGGAGGGTAAAGAATAAGTGATAAGAATAAAAATAAGTGGGAAGAAAGAGTGGTGTTTTGTCTGTTCGAGCTGAAACTTCGTCTTCAAGTTGAGGGCGGTCACTAAGTTAAAATTGTCCAAATTCAATTAAATCTTGTTCAGCGAATCCAGCCAGATTTATTTCATAAAATCACCTCGTGGTACCTACGTACTATTAGATAGGTACCCCTTTTTATTAGATAGATAATCCCTTCTAAAATCAATGAAATACCTGAGAAAAAAATCTATCAGGATAATTACGAATCTATGTACAATCATTAGCCAGCCAAATCCTCTACACGCCTCGAAAAAGATTCCGGTTGTGCCATTCCAATCGTTTATTTTTTGGTGAGCCAAAATGTGCGGTGCGAACTGTAATCATCGAAGCAACCCAGCCAGTATTTAGAGTATGCTCATTCCGGAGTTTCAAGCTGTGCTGCTGAAATCAGGCGGTTGCTAGATGTTGTCGACGAGACTCGGATGGAAGAGAAAACCCGTGTGAAAAGGAAGGGGAATAACGTGGACGGAACAATACCAATAGGCGGTCCCTGATAATCCACGCCTACTTCTACGAACTGTGGCTGAGGGAGACCGCCTTCCGTAGCACAAGGAGCGGGGGATCTTCCCGTATGGCTCCCCTCCACCTCTCGCCTCCTCTACTGTCTTTAGTCTGTGCGCGGACCTTGTCCAGTTCACTCATATACTTCGCCCGGACCTGCGTCGACGATTTTTTGGTTCCCTTGATAGCTATTTCCATTTTTGTTTCATTTATTCTTCCGATTTACCGGTTACCGATCTACCTTGCGTGTCCGCACCTCGTCAATAAAATACCGAAAGAATTCGAGTAATCAGTCAAGGAGCCGTTCTCCGGTTCCAACCGCGCGACTATCGAACGATGCTCAGCTGAAAGCACCGACCGAACTGTAATTTCGTTTCGAGCGATTTTGGAAAGAACGCGAATTTGATCGAAACGTTTTCGTTTTCTGGACGATGCTCGTGGGAACGATGCAAGAAGATCTTCCGCCGCCGGCCAAGGTGCGCGCCACCGACTTTTCGATCGCTGCTATTATGGCTAGGGCCGACCGAGCACCCGTCACTACTCGGTCTACACCATTGGGTAAGAATTTTTGATGATTTGGATTACAAAGCACGTAGAATCTTAATGAAAAAAATTCTGTTCGCTAATCAAATTTAGAACAATTCTCTATGGAAAAGGGAGAGAAGAAATAGCTTGAAGAAATGTTATAATTTTTTAGTTTATTAGTAATTAAAATGTATTCTGATATTTTAAATTGAGAATGTAGGTTTTAATGTTAACAGTATCGCGCATTTGTGAAAATCATTGTCTATCGATTGTTGCAGTACAATCGCTGAAATTCTGCATTCGCCGCAAAAATTGTCAATAGTTTGCCTACCATTTTACTAAGAAGGACTCGCTTTTTGAATTTAAATTTGACTTAGATATTGCTACAAAAGCTGCTAGATATATGATGAAAACAAGCCAAAATGTAATTAATTGATAAAGTTAAATTACGGTTCCTATATTCAGGGATACCCGGTTTAACTTGATCGATCATTCAGCGTAATTACTAGTTGTCCATTCCTACAAAAGTTACCTTTTCTCATTTAGTTAGCATTTAATATCGACAGTTTTAGAACACCTTTAACTGTCAAATGGTCGGTAAAATAAGATATTGATGGTAACTTGGTTATTACTGCTCTGATCTTTGGGATTAATTACTAAAGTTGGGCACTGTGCACGCAATTATCAAAATGCTATTTTATTTAAATGATTGATACTTCAAACAGCTGCTTATTCATCGGTAATTAAATATCAATTTTATTCCGGTTTGCTATTTCCACGAGAAGAAAAACAATTTTTTGTTACCGCGGCAAGAACTAAAACTAGTACGGCTAAAGTAAAACAATGCGTTTGATTAGCCTGCCTTCCACATAACTGTCGACGCAGTTCACCTTTTTCAATTGTTCAAGAAACGACATCGAGGGATTTTGAGTGCGCAGATATAATTAATTACATAATACCTAGTTAACCGAATAAATTACTTTCCCCGCGCGCTTCAAATAGGAGGCTCATGCTTAACCAATATTTTATTAGATTTAGACAAGGTACTAGCCAAAATTAAAATGCAATCCATCCAAAAGTATCTATAAACGATTGTAGAAAGATTCCTCAGACGGGCTAGTGTTGTTGTAACCTAATTTTCAACATGATAATCGGGTAAATATATTTTCCAGCTATAGATGGATAATTAATTTCATCCCAAGTAAAGATTTTCTAATTTTAACAATTCTTTCAGGGAGAGTCTTTTTAGGTATTGAATATCGGTTGCCAATCAAATTCGATTTTTCTATACTTGAAGGTATCTATCGAGCTCCACAACATTTAAACGTCGCCGTTTCCGCTCGAGCAGGAACTCGATAATTGTTCTGAGGTCTAATAACCGAGTGATGGCCTTGTTAATATTCATGAGTCAAAGTGAACCGTTGATTGTTACAATTCTGAGTACTTAATGATAATGTAGAGAGCTTGTCTGTTTCAACATTCAAGTTGTAGGCCGAAGAATTATTTATATTTTTTATTGGGAAATCCGTAATTTAACGGATGCCATGACAGTAGAAACTCGTATGAGTTGCGTAAGTGGTAATTATTCATAACTGCATTTAGTGTATGACCGTTTACAAGGAACTCTCAGAAGCGTTAATGAAATGGCTATCGAATCATTTCGATAGAGACAATTATTATGATTATTAATCTTTTTCTTATCGTCGCATTTTTTTATGTCCAACTCTGTATTATTTTAATTTCAACAAGATCGGTTATAATATCGCCCGCAGTATAAATAGTAGGTACGAATGATAATGTCCATGATAATCGAGTGCGGGAAAATGTCCTATAAATTAGCCTATAACAACTATTGGAGAATGTAATAGTATGCAGAAGGAAAATTTTTCAAATGCTTATGACTATTTGAATTTATTGAGTACCTATTTTTATCAGGGTTGCTTAAATTATTATAATTTAATTTCCCCAAATTCCCGAGGAATTTCGATTCTATAAAACTCATACTCCTACCTGACTATAAAAATACCGCAGTACATGTTTCCTATTCAAAAATTATATTAATGAATATTGACGAAAACGGTCAAGTATAGCAGTATTATTTGAATCAGTTTATGAGAATAATTTTTACTTTCAGCTGTTCATTGCAAGAAGAACAACCTATCAACTGTCAGATTCATTACCGTTTCAAAATTAATGTGCAATTACAAGACCGGATACGATCTAAGAATCATAAAAGCCATTTCTTTTAATCTTGCCGTCATTGGTTACGCTCAGCAGACTGCGAGACAGCCGCTTAGTCATTCACGAATTCACTGACATTACATAATATAATGGGGGGAAATTTTTCCGGATCGAAGCCAGTGGTTTAGCAAATAGAACAGTAAGATTGGCGGCCACATGATCCATCTTCGTTAGTTTTAACATGTGAAGGGTCCTGACCACGGCCCACCTGATGGGACTTCGTCTCGATTCACCTGGGCGATAGATTATACCTTCGTTCCGTCTGCAATAATTGCAAAACGTCTCTTATCAGCTCATGTAAGCTCATTCACAAGTCGAGTACAAAACGGGGCAGTCTTATTAATGAACTCATCCTTTATAACAGTATGACGTCGTTACTGTTCGAAGGGTTTTTGAATTTCTCTCCGGGATGAGCAATTACAGTTGAGATCGAAATGGGGAGATTCCGGATGAAGCGACCATGAAACGAAGAGATGTTCAATAATTTCTAGGAGTATCGGATTTTACCTCTTGCAACGCACGTTTGTGAGTTTAATAAGATGTATAGAGCTAAACCGACCTCGTTTTTGTTTATTCTTCTGGTTCGTTTTTAGTTAGATTTTCCATCGAGATGAAACTGTCTGATATCGCACTGGATGAAAATGAAGGTTGAGAAAAGTTTTAAGATTAGATAGTATTATTCTCAAATAGGTACTCTACGTGGACAAAGTAAGTGAGGCATGAAGGGCTGAATCCTTTGTATAGGTGTATAAATAAATACGATCTAAGTCCAATTGGTTTTTTTTTAGGTCAAGACTAACAAAAAATTGTGTGTTATAGTGATAAAGGTGATTTCTTTTGATGAATGTGAGACTGCATCAGGAATACCACAAGGATTTGTAATGGGGTTCATAACGTTCTTCCTACAACTTATAGCGGGTATAATGATATTGATGGGGATGAGTAATATCATAAATATTGCAGAAATGTTAATATTGGTTGCGGGAAAATCCGGGAGCTCTCCCTAGTTGTCTCATTTAAAAAAATTGTCCATTACTGACGCTATATAGTTATTTATAAATAGGGATAACTGCGAGTCCTGGGGCCTCAAATCTCCAAAAATTAACTAAAATTACGGAAAATGGTCCATTTGTTGCAGGTATCGGTTCGGGCGAAAGCTGCTCCGAAGAAGAAGACGTCGAAGTCGATGTCGAAGAGTGTTCGGAAAGTGAAGTTGAACCTGAACGGAAAGGCACTCCGAATTCGGAGGGTGGTTCGGACAGCGAAGGCCGTGACAGTCCGGAGGCGGCTCGCGTTGGAATGAAAGCCCGTTGTAATTGCCAGGAGCTCCTTTCGACGACTTGCCACCTCGAAACCAAAGATCTGTGGGACAAGTTCCACGAACTAGGCACGGAAATGATCATCACAAAGACTGGAAGGTAAGCCATTGATAATTCTGGTTATTTAATTGTAATACACTCACGGCTCGGAATATCCAATCGATTATCATAAGCCGGTATTATTTGGTCACATCGGTGATATAGTTCACCATTTGCATTCGGTGTTCACAGTTATTTTCTTCCCATTTTATGAATCTGGCTAGCTTGATAATCGTATTGATGCCATCCGAACAGTGGAATATATAATTTAAACATAACCATGAACGTCCTCAATTTGAAAAATAATATAAGGAACAAAAAAAAAAGACAGTTGTCCGTCAGTTACAGTTATTATCGACGAAATTTTCATTATCATTGTTTACGACAAAAACCAAATTATTTTTCGAAGCGGATTTCAATCTTCGTCCTAATGTTGCATTCTTCATTGTCCTTGAGTTGCTAGAAAACGCAGTCTTTCATGTTGCCTAAGATGCTGTATGGAGTTAAAGAAGTTCAGGGCCAGAGAATAAAACTGCGAATTGAAATCGGTATTTTATAGCACATTCATTTCTTATTCAAAATATGAGTTGAAAATCGCAAACCTAATCCATCTTAGCTATTATCTTTTAACTGCGGTTAATAAGGAAATGTTTCCTCAAGTTGACCTGGTACTTTCTAGAAACAGTAAGGTATTGAATAATGTTTTTGAATGAAGATGAAAAAAGTGCAGAAAAAAGGTCGGGAATCTATCCTGTTTGGAGAACTCTACCTGTCCATGAACAGCTGACGGTGTCAAAAGCAGATGCAACGGCGGGGAAAAATGAACGATATTCCATCGCCGTTATAGTTTCCAGACTAAACGAGCTTTTAATGGCTTCAATACTTGTTAGGAACTGGAGAACGTTGATGGATTAGGTTGTTTGTTCTTTTTGCCCCTCTTCAGACGAATCATTCTTCAGAGTTGAAGTCGTAAAAGCTCAAAACTTCATAGGTGACATGTTTTCAAGAATTTTTGTCTTTTTATGAACCACAGTGGCTCAGAATAGTACGAATACTCGAGCTTTTATAAACTATAAATTCAATGGTTCTTTTTGGTTGGATTTGAATTGTTTTACGAACCACCATAGGTATATTATTAGGAATTTCTTACTGCAGCCATTCGTTCAGCTGAACGGTTAGTCCTCCAAGTCAAGGCTCAAAACGTTTCTAGACCGCATTATAAATTTCATCATTTAGATCTGGCAGTACCACGCGGAAAATTGTTTCTCTCCATAATTATCAATACCTCAATAATAAAAAAAAAAAAAAAAATTGGTCCTCTGTTCTTCATAGATAATGAAATCCACTACTGATGAAAATCCACCTGGTGAACAAGTTGAATTTTAAACAAAAATGTTTAGAGAGCTAGCCATGATTCTAATAGCAGCCACGCGAGATGTCAAAATTTGACCAATATCCTTCCTCAATTGAGAAAAAAGTTGGGACTATTGACTTGTTGTTGGAATTTTCGGAAATGAGAAAAGTTAACTTACTCCGTTACGGACGCAGATCTCATTTATTTCGCCTTACTGGAGCTTCACATTTCTTTTTAGCTTGTTGACGATGCCCGCAGTTGGAAGTCATTGTCAAAAATGTATGAACTCTTTGCGACCGTGAGAAACCGACATTGCTGGAGAAAAGGTTTAAAAACCCCATGGTCAAAGCACAAGCTAATTCCATGAGAACTTATTTCAATACGTGGTGTACTTGATAAACGCTAACACAACATGAGCAGGTAAATGTTTCCGCTTTTACAAAAAAAAAGAAGAAGAAGAAAATTCAGTGACTGCCATGGAAGACATGATACAAAGCGTTGAAGAGCTCCTGATACAATGGAGAGTCAATGATACTTTTGCAAGGCGCCTCTTGAGCTTTAGATGTTCGTGAGAATGGATGCTGGAGTTGAACGCATATCTACCTTTCTTCACAAAAGTACAACTCAGGTTCAGGTATGGTCGAATAATGTGGGCGGGCGATGATGAGGCTCACATAAGGCCGAGGGATTAAAGCCAAGGCAGCTGACACTTGTGAAGGGCTAGAGGATAAGCTTTCTGCCTTTGGATCACATCCTCGGAGGTCTATTCAAAGTTGCAGAGGCGTAAAGGTAGAAGTCAAGTTTGTTTTGTGGTTCGCCACTAACAAAAAACGGCTCAAGTTCTTGGAAGGTGGAAAGCCACATTTTTTCTAGCGTTCCAAATGCTCAACTAGTTTTGTGGTGTGCATTTTGTTCGAGTTAATCTCGTTAGTCGCTCTTATACCTACTCCGAACTTTAAGAAAATATGCGTGAACAGGAGTTTCCGTTTGTATTTTGGAACAAAACGTTGCAAATGATAGTAAATTGGTTTATTATTCAAGATATTTGATTTTTGGACATCAACGAGTTTTCATTTTGAGAATCTGTATTGTCCCGTCAGAATTGATATTTAGCTTTGAAAAAGAAAGCATCTCCCATTAAAGCTCCCGGAGCTTCCGAAGTTTGTGGCCCACACTTAATTAATTTCATGTTGACGGCTTCCTAACACTCAGCGACTCAACGCTATAGCCTCGAGTTAGCATGCACTTCTGAATATATACTGTTAGCGTATGTCTAAATTTTACTCTACACTGGCTAAGCGCAATGGAACTGAAGGGGTGAGTCATTGCCAGCCGTCGCTTCTGTTATTTTTAACGCCTTGTATGAAAACGGTTCAAAATATTAATATCAGGGTCCTTAACAGTGCCTTTAAAGACGCGCTGATTCCCAAGGACAAGCGTTTTGGGTACACAACCACTAGTTGGTCGGATGCCCTTCTTATCGCCTAGTTTGAAAAAAATCCTTCCAAAAAAGAAAACTCCTTGGAAACGGTTGAAAAACCAGGTTCTTTCCTGACTAGTTTCAGTGTCCATGGGACGAACATAATTGGATCGCGTGTACCGACTCCCTCCTTGTCGCGTCCTCAGCTATCATTTCCGTTGTCCATTAAATCCTTCCTGCCCCCGAACACCTCCCCTTAGCACGATCCTGGGCCGGAAGTGACGTGACAATACAACAACTAGGAGGTCCCCCCTGACACTATTTCTTTTCCTATGGCACGTACTGTCACAGAAGATGTTATCCAGCGTTTCCATCCAAAGATTTATGGCGTCGGTGGAAAGAATTTCAACAGTTTCTTAGCAACAGAACACATGCTCCGCTGTAGGTGATGATCTATCGAAAACGTTGATTGGACGTACGTAATATTTGAAAATCTATGCGTACCACATTGGACACGTACATGAAATTGATTCACTCTTGGCTGATTGATTTCCTTCCTTCGGATTCGGAATTCTTCAGCAAGGGCTTAGCAGAATTCGTATAATTGCAGTATTGAATTATTTGGGCAAATACAGGACAATATTCAGAGAAACGGCGTGATCCTGAATTACTTTGCGTTTTGAATTCGAAATTCAAGACCCGAAAATACAATTTACTTGGGTAATAAAAAAGACTTCACGACTTTTTCGTTAAGATTGTTATCAGGCAATATTCTATTTTATCAATCTAATAATTGTATCCACAAATGGCAATTTTTCAAAACTATTCATCGAATTTCAGTGCCAATTTCATCGATATTTTTAGGTTGAAAAAATGCACGTTCCCCCGTGTTCCTCGATAAAGTTGTCCTTGATTGGGGTTAAGCTGACGCCAATTGCTTTTCGTTTCGGTTCAAGAAGCAACGATTTGATAGAGTATTGTTCAAGAAAGTGCATATGGTCTCCCAGCCAGCCCAGGGGATTAAAGCTGTTGGGAATCCACTTCTCTTTTCAGAGGGTGTTCACTCTGACTGACAGCCTGAACAAGGGTTGTTGTTAAGGGTATTTCGCCCGCAAATAGCTTTTGTTGCTGCCCGGCTAGTAGAATCGGGCGTCACTCCTGCTTTTCCCTTGATGACTTTATAATTAGCCTCAAGGGTTGAAATTAACTGCAGCTCAGCTAAATACAAACCGACTTCAGCCAATCTAGCTCATGAAACCGTGGCATCTCATTAGCTAATATTATACAAGCTAATAAAACGTTAGGCGAATCATGATCGACTAACATCGTTTTTAGAGACGGAGAAAATACACTTTTCAAAATGATTGTTAACTATAATTGGCTATTCTTACGCACTCACTGAAAAATCAAACCAGCACTACAATTCTTGGACAATAACAGTTACTCTAGGGCATTATTTTAATTCGATATTGGCAAAACACGGTGGTAATTTCAAATGCTTGGAAAAAGGGACTGATCCTTGTAGACAAAGAAATAATGTGAAGTTTTTTTTCGGGCGGAAATGAATCTCAGGATCAGCGAACGTACGGACGACCTGGAGATACGGATCTTTTTAGTATGGAGAGCGCAGACCATCAAGACGAGACCCATTAGTGTTCAGTTCTTAGGTCAGTTTGGTGCAGAGAAATGTAGTTTTAAGTGCTGTAAGAAACGACAAAAGTTTCTATCGACAGTTTATATCAATGAGAATCTATATGCGTACTATCATTTAAAAGTTTATTGATGCTCTGGCTATTGATCTTTGAAATCGAACCCTCGACTTCTTTATTAAATCTTAACGCCGCAGTTTTGAGAGAAAGTCGACATTTTCGCTCTCCCTGATTGAAATTAGAAGTTCGTCAATATTTTGCTGTTTAACACGACAGTAGTTGTATCATTGCTGGTTACTTTTCAACTGCCCAGTTGATGAAACACGATGGTCGGGCGAGATGGCGTATAAAACCGAGCGGAAGGTGCTTCTATTTCTTTTTCTTCTGCTCTGGAGGAGGATGCGGTCAGATTACAGGGCACCGTTCGCCGCTCGGCCGTCAGGATGCGGAGAAAAAACTTGTCGTGTGCCTAAATCAGAAGTCACGACTTGAGAACGGATTTTCTGATGAGTCCACTGATGGGGAACTGAGTAGAAAGCTTTGTAGGTGGCTTTTCTCGTTTTGAAACCAACGAACACGTATACGAACTTTATGTGTTGGAAGCTTCAATTAAGTGAACTAACATGCGACCAAATATGAACAAATAGAAATTGTTATTTTCGACGAAAGCGCTTGGGCTCACTCTTCCGGTTCTTAGCTGGATTTTGCTTCAGCTTTGGTACCACATGGAGAATTTGTGATCTGGGTGTCTCTTATCTCCTCATTGTGTAGCTGACTAATTTTTTCAAATGGTAAAAACAATCAAGATGGCTCGAATTGATTAATTCCTTCGAACAAGAACATTCATCCTTAAAAAAATTTCAAAATTTGGAAAAGAATTTGGTTTTGGTAGTGGTTCACTTCTGACAACGTACAACCCTTCTAAAACAACAAAAAAAAAAAAAAAAAAAAAAAAAAAAAAAAAAGAAGAAGAAATTGCATAGCATGCAACACATTTAGAAAAATTATTTTAATTCAGTCATGTGGTTATTGTGAAAAAAAGAGACTTCGATTTACTCATTGCAATATTGCATGGTAAAACGCTGTATGAAATTTCTCGCTTACATGCATGTTAGGCATTCTTTGTTGAGAGGAAGAAAATTAGTAAGCTTTGCTGTACGGGGGAGATTGCTAAAATTACCCTTGAATGATGGATGAACCGAGGATGACAGCATATTCGCTGTCCGATTTAGCTCGTTTTGAATGACAGGGAAGCAGAGCTGCGGCCACCTAATAAAATTGTTGTCTAAGTAATTAGAAAGACAGTCCCAGGGTTGTCGGGATGTTATTAATTATTTATGAAAAAGACTCCGCGCGGCCATGCTAATAAGAGACTGTAAATCATGTGTCTTTCGTGATGAGGTTATGGCGTGACTGAGCGCCTATTGTGCCCTACGATATGTATGTACAAGCTCTCGTTCCATTCCTTCCATTTCCAACGAGGTTTGAAATGGGCGAGGAACGGAAAAAGAAAAAGAAAAAAACGCTAGCTTCCTACATCGTCGACTTGTTTTACCTAAGCTGCGATATCGCTTACCGTTTGTGCTATCTACCGTCAATTTCCTCTGTTTCATACACCACGTGTCGAATATTTCCCTTATTTCCCCTAATATCAGTCTAGTCAACACGGACTCCTTTTTTTCTTTCCCAATGTTTCATCAAGGACAAAACGGAATAATCGCAAGTTCGATAGTGTAGACCTCGTTCTCACCCATTATTCTGCACAAGTGTAGTTAGAAGAAAATCGCGTGCTGATTGATTTCCTGTGAGCGAGGAAAAAGATGCGATAATGCGCTGAAACGACATTCGGGTGGCTCGGTCGTAAATGGAAGTTCGATCCATTGTGTAAATGTAAAATACTAACGTAGAATTATCGTTGACACAACACAGCTAGCGCTGTTCACATGACAATATAAACAGGAAGGTTGACTTTTACAGATGCAGTAGACAGGAAGGAACCTGATGATAGATAACGTAGTGCTAGATTACAGTCAATTCTATACGCTGTACAGTGATAGGAACCGATGATTTTTTTCCTCTAAATTGAAAGTCGGTATCTTGCAATTGAAAATTGCACTGTCAATCGACTATCGCTAACTGAAACTTACTTAGGTTACTTCACTTCTACACTTCCTTCAATGTTGGGCAGCACTATGTTGCGTTTTTGTTTTTATTATGGATAGACGGATTATTATACATCGGATACTCGGGTGGTCCAACATGGGCTAACGCGATAGTGACTTAGCCATCACTGGAACGATCAGCTACTTTACAGGTAGCGCATGCGGCTCGTTACCTCCTTCATCTCGCCCATCTTGATTCGTTAGCGATCTAAGCTCTAAGCTGTTTGTCAATTCCACGTCCGTCACACGAGGCCAAGTTGGACATAAGGTGACAGCACGTAGGCGCCACTGCTCAAGATTTAACTGTCAATGCACCCGAACGAATCTCAAATCGACAATATATTTTTAGAGTTGACGCTACTAGGAACAACCTCCTGTGATGAGTGAGAACATTGATCGTCGTACGTGGATGAAATATTCTCAACCATCAGGAGGGCGGATATGACTTCATCTCCGCCAACGGTATTTCATTCGAGTACGCTCAACATTCAAGCCGTTTAACTTCATTGACTGAACGAATGGACGAGATATATGAAAATCCTCAAAACGTGAATGAGACTATAATTTTCCACGAACGCCTGCAAAACCATCAAAACCCGCTGGTGAACCAGATCTTTTCCACGCTCCCTGCGACCCAACCCAACAGGCGCCTAAAAAGAAGGCATCACTGCGACTTACTATCAGTGAACAGATGATCTGCAAAATCTAAGTTACCAATTTATTCCCTAGTTTATTTATTTACTCGTACTTCGTGTCCATTATGTGCTTAAATAGTTAATAAATAGCCATGAATTTAAGTTGTAAGGGAGCCAGCCAATGGGAGCCAGCCAATGGGCTGTAACATCCGTCACATGTTTCAAATTATAATCAACCAAAAAAAAAAAAAAAATCACTGTCAAAACTGAAATGTATTATTTAATGCAATAAAGTTCTAAAAAAACCAAAAAAAAACACTATAATTTTTAAAAATATTGAGAGGAGAAAATCACGGTGACTCGTCGTCATTCTAGTAATACCTCGAGATTTCCTTTTGAAGCTTGGAAGCCATTTTCTGACTAAATGGATTATTTCAGATGTACGATCTATCACAGAAAACATTGTCCGATGGGTAAATCGAAAATTTCAATTTAGTGTTACATTTATCTCCATCTACGTTGTGACACCAGACGACGAACATGGTGGTCCGTGATAGCTTCCCGCAAAATATTACTGCTGTGAATGGCAGCTCTCGAGGGAATTCGTGTCAAAACCCATCTACAGTTTTTTCCTCGTTAACGTACTCTTGATCCGTCGTGACAGCTGGTCACCGAACATGCGGCCCTTGAGTAACGTCGGCTTTCATAAACGGCTTTTAGAACCGTTTGTACTTCTGAGACGAGAACGGCGAACCCTGATCAGGGTCGTTCACCTGAGATCAGTGCTACTACATTGCAGAGGTCTTCTACCCTTCTAACACCACTTAGGCATGAGATAGGGCAACGCCCTGTGATCCTGTTTTGGTAGTTTACTCTGTCAACAGCTTGAGGATTATTGTTGTCACTGGTTAGCTACTTAACTCAGTAATCAGATTTCACTAAGCATTTTCATTCATCCTGATTACTGACAAGTGATACGTACGAAAAAGCTGGCGCCACCGATCCAGTGGTGGGTTCAAAAAGCGTATTCCTATAGAAAAGTATTTCGATCTAATTCGAAATAATCGAACTCCAAGGCACGCTATTCAAATAATATTGGCAGCAATTTAAAAAACGTCTTCTTGGATTTGTCGCAAATTATTCTTCACGGTAAAAAGTTTAGGAAAGGAGAACTGGATGCCCTCCATGATAAAAGAATGAGGTCCATTTGAATCATGATTTAGTTTCGGTTGGACGTTTTTGTTAAACGATACTGGTGTAATAATGTTTCTATTTTGGAAACATACCCGCAACTAGGAAAGAGCGATATTTGCGCAAGGGTGAGGACTTGTGTTTATTGTAGGCCTAGATAGAAAAGTAGAACGCGATAGCGTGTTCACTTGAGTCCAAGTTGAAATTAGCTTTCGACCCGACAACTTTTGGTGTGAAAAGTTTGCGCCGAAAAAATTAATTGAGTGAGCTCACGCGTTTGCGCTGTAGACACAGTCTATCAACGATCACAAATTGAAGAGCGCTGATTGTTTAATAACGAACCTACCGTCATGCTTCTTTGCTTTATTAATACCGAACTTTGTTGGAGATATTCCTCACAATTGTCACTGGTGTTTCTAAAATTATAAATAAGAGTGTCGCTATGTTATTTTCTTCTTTCCTCTATCAAGAAACGAACTAAATATTCATTTCCAGCTGGTGAACTCCTTTTTATATAGGTAATAAGTTATTTTTCGATCTTGGCCGTGTGCTTCCGCCTATTTGAGTAAATTCCAAGTAAAGCGGAACATTTGAAAACACAGTGGATTGTTTGAGATAATGGAAAACAGCCATTTTAACCAAAACCTAATAACAATAATAATAAATGGAATAGCTACTTTGGATTTTATTGAGTTCTTTCGATTGATAATCAATATCCTCGTGCAATTATTTGCCGTTTTCTAGTGCTCTACTTACTGTTTTTATAATTGTGCCTTATGAGCACCGGAAAAATCAATTTTTCATGCAAAAGTTGATCAGCTTTCCCTGTGCTCCTCCAGTAAATAAATTTCTCAGGTGTGTCAGGGTCTGAGTAAATGTATTTTTTAGAAAAGTGAATTAACATTTCTACGTTCCTTTCATCAATGAAACACTGTCAGGGTGCAATAATGGCGCGAAGTAGAAGTGCATCATGTGTTTTTCATACCGTTCACCTTAAGTGCCCTTCGTACAAATGATGGGATAAGTGGTCATAAAACTTTACTCCCATAATTAATGTCTTCCACCAGTTTCTGTCCAAATGAAACTTTTTTTTAATATCGAAGCTTATAATTTGTTAATAATGAGGTACTTCTGATATTACCGAGAGGACAGATTTCATCATCCCTGTCTTCCTTAAAAATAAATCGAACCATTTGCAATCTTGCAAGGTGGCTGAAACCCCATGGGCTGGGTAATCATTACTCCGAAGCGATTGACATTGAATTAGTACCTTAACATTTGCGTTGTGAATATTTGATACTCAGTCGAAGCTCTGTCCTCTTAAATCGCAGGTAGTAATTTCATCAAATCAACCTTCATTATCTTCACGTCAAGGTTGAGAACGTATCAAGTTCGTCGTTATGTTTAAAAGTTTTCTTTACGCTGTAGGTAAGAACAACCTGCGATTTCTCCACCTGTCCGCGTTTCTCATGATTCTATAAATTAGAACTTAACGATCGATACTTTCGACTTCAATGCCGTTGCTAAGCACTTGCAAAAAGCCGTCAATAATTATTTTATGTGCATTTATCGCTAATCGCATACAATGTCAATTGTGAATTTCAAAAGGAAGTTAGGGTGGCCGTGAATTGCTTACAGTAAATCAATAAAACACGAACGAGTCACGCAAATTACGATTGAAATGTTACGCCTCGCCGTGATCGTTATTTATGCCAAACTTATACCTGAATCTGATCGAATAAATTGTGATAAATTGTTTCTGTGAGCGATTACAATAGTTTAGTATTGACCAAAAAGTGGCAATCAATGTAATGTAGATTCAGGTAGGTATATTCAGGTATCAAAATTTTGATGGGTTATAAATTGTTTCTGTGAGCGATTACAATAGTTTAGTATTGACCAAAAAGTGGCAATCAATGTAATGTAGATTCAGGTAGGTCAACCCATCAAAATTTGATCGTTTACATTTCAAAGTACGTAGAATCCGAATATCGATAAATTACTTCCATTCACTACGTAAACATGGAAGTAAATATTTTTGCCCGTCCGCCGTTTGCGTCAAAACTTTTCCGCGAAACTATGAAATCTCAATACTTAAAATCTTCACCAAAAATCAATTTCGGCTTGACAATGGCTGCGCCCTTTAGCCAAATTGCTACCTCTATTCTAAGGGTATTGGGAGGGGGTGATTGAATTTTTCAAGGTTTTTGAAACATAAATGTGTTTGATATCAATTTATGATGATTTTTTTGACGCTGAAACGAATGAGACTTTAACGGAGTCAATAGCTTTAACGGTTCTCGAGCTATCATTGCTTCAAGATTTGGAAAATGCGCCATGATAGAATAACTCAAGAGTTTATGGAGCTATAAAAATCGTTCTATACTTGATGAAATGCTCATGTAACACTCTCTTAAGCTGTATCGCCTTGCTCCCAATTGAACGAGTAATAAAATAATATAGAGTTACAGTTGTATTCATTTCTTACTTTGCTGCAAGACTCATTCTCTACAGCTTTCGTAAATGTTGCACTTGTTCTACTTATAGATAATTACATAGTTAATTTCATCATCCAGGAGATCATGAAAGTATTGCACTATAAGACACTGATGATGCCATGAGTTCATCGTGTACTAAATTGAAACTTTTTCATTTTTCTATTGCTGTTTAAATATTTTCGCCCATTCAGGCCTCTTCGAAGTCTGTTGAGTACACGGTGGTTAAAATCCATAGGTTAAAAGCCTGTAACTCAGTCTTGAGGAGTTAAAGTCGTCGTTGAACTAGTACTTATTGGAACTATCCATCATGAAAAAATCCAACTAATAACTATACAATGATAACCATCTACGGAAAAAGAAAACAAGGAATTTCTTTCGGCTAAATCGTCTCCTCATTTTGAAAGGGTGAGGCACTCGAAGAAAAGAGAGACGTCTTGGCTTTGTAACCTTGGCAACGGTGGACGAAATCGACCCCCCTAGGGGCGGCAAGAGATTGCGCATGCTCAGAACTTCGTCAAACTCCTCGGCGAAGGTGGCGAACGGAGAGGCCTCTCCTCACATTAGCAAACTAACACGACCATTATCACATTCGGCAGTTACAGTAATGATATACATCATAGCCCCTCCCACCAACCCGTTAACGATTTTCTACTTGTAAGTACCCGTTCTTCACTATGGAGTGCCTTGTTTGAACCGTGTTCATAAATCTGATTTCGGTCAAAGGTTTAAATGGTTATCATGAAGATGAATCAAAGGAAGGATTTCAGAATATAAAACGCTGCAAATTATTGAACAGTGGTTTATTATTCCTCCGCTTTAATAATGATTTAGGAAGACTATCCATTTGTGATAGTAATTATTTCGAACATTTCTGAACCATCCCACCGAAAAACAGATGGTAACTATAGTGGAAAACTCCGTAGCAACTATTGTAATTTTAATCAATTTTATTTTTCTTAATTTCCTAATAAAAAGCTAAATTTTTTGCCTTACCCTCGAGAACTAATGAAGCTATCGACCCCGCGATGGTCTCATTCGATTCAGCGTCCAAAAATCGATATAATTTGGTACCAAATACACATTTTCCTGAAAAACCTTGGAAAATATGAATTTTCTCCCCCTCAATACGCCTCAAAAGTACCCTTAAAATTGAGCTAGCACGTTGGTTCAAGAATTGGGCCGTCGTAGGACCAAAATTGATTTTTTGGTGAAAATTTCAAGAATGTAGCTATTATAGTTTGGCCGGAAACTGCTAACGGCGTACGGCGGACAGACAGAATTTTTTTTAATTGGATATTCGGATTCTACATGCCTTGAAACGTAAAACATCAAATTTTGAGGGGGGGTTAAAAATTTTTTTTTCTTGGGCGATTACAATGGTTTATTATTGAATAATAAACCAAAACTCAACAGTGTCCATCCATCGATAGCATTTTTTTGGGGAGACTGCACGAGCCTCGTGAATGACATCATCGCCAAAGATCTTGAGCTTAATTTGTAGCGTATATCGCTAAGTCAATTCTTAACGGTATTTTAGGGGGTGTAATTTTTCCATTCCAAGTGTTAAAACTTAAGCGAGTTTGGAAATTTGTGAATGGAAATGATAATGCAATAACGGAAACAATCCTGAACTGTTATGATTGATAAAAAATTTGCTTGCAAAACACTGTAGGTTTGCAAAGGTTTTTTCTTCAGTTTCCATAAATTGGTTTCTTGAGTTGTGAAATTCCACTACGCAATTGCTCTAGGGTCACGTTCCAAAAGATCCTGATTAAGCCTCAGCCTCATACGCATATGATCGGCTGCTATGTGACCGTGTTGTTCATTAGCGCTAGCAAGCGTTGGTTCGCGGAGCACGTACCTTGCTCTCAAACCTACCTTTCCATCCGAACCTCCTTTCGCGTAAAACTTCCAAAACGAGGAGCGAGAAAACGTGGAGAATACCGTTTGGCCGGTTTCTCAGGAGTTTCTCGTGTTACAGTCTCGGACGAACCTAACGCTGAATATGTGCGGCTGGATCATGAGGTTTTGTTGAAACTAGC
Source organism: Tupiocoris notatus (assembly GCA_037159825.1). Classification (NCBI taxonomy): domain Eukaryota; kingdom Metazoa; phylum Arthropoda; class Insecta; order Hemiptera; family Miridae; genus Tupiocoris; species Tupiocoris notatus. The sequence continues at coordinate 195,577 of JASJUZ010000569.1, read as the reverse complement.
TTTTTTTGTGATGTGAACTGTGGAATACTGCGTGGCCTCCTAATAAAAATACGTCGAATTGACGTGGCTATACATTTAACTACCTTTTACTCTTTTTTCGATTGATTCCTTCTCTGTCGAAAGTAAATTTTTTAATTTATTTTACAACAATATGACGAATTCTGAGCTATGCTCCTCATTCTGTTTATGCTCCTTGATACCTGCGAGTTGGGAGCACGGTTTTGGAAATGCCATGAGAAATTGAGACCGATTGGAAATTTCATTTGGATGAAGCTGGTTAGTTTCGTTCGTGTCATAATTACGTGTCTATAGATCACATAAGTAAGGTAGTAAGTAAGGTCAGAAGTTCTAAGTAGAACGTTAAGTTTTTTACTAAACCACGCACGCTGAGGTTGTGGAATCCCATTTCACAAGAAGAATACGAGACGAGGAGATAATCACGAACTCTACTAATTTAGATGATTTATCGTTTTCGGCTTTTAGGCCGTCATCAGTAACTGTGTAATCAATAAATGAGTAGTGAATTTCACTGATGATGGCGTTAACGCCGAAATCTTTACAACTAATTTAAATTAGTGGAATCGTTGTCTATCTCTTCGTATCCTAGTCGAGTATACCATGAAACATCGCTAGTTTCAAGAAATTTACATGATACCGTCTCGATTTTTCTTCTTACAATTTAACGCGGACTATGAATCGACTTCAGTATTGCCCATTAGTCAGTAAGGAACCACAACCGTAATTTTGCGGAGATTGAAACGTGATATCAACTCGAAATCAGGGTGAAGTGTATAGAATGTAATTGGAGCTCTGTTGAACGGCGCAGAACAGAAGAAGTCGACTTGTGAGTTAAACGGCCATCACGATCAACGGAGGGGAGAAATTGACTGAAGGGTGGAAAATCGCAGGGGTTGATTTCGTTAGGGGATGCGATCCCAATTACAATTATATCCTCACTACTGGGGAGAACGGAGGAGAAAGTAGGCTTTTTACTTCAAGTACTGAATCGGAGCCCGATATACCCGTCCGTTTCAAGGCAATCAATTCTTCCCTTCCCGTTTACCCTTTGCAGCGATCGCTCACACAGTTCCAGCGCTCAGTTTTGCTGTAGTGAACTCATTCCATCAATCGACGAATCAATTGGCTCCGAGGGGTGCATGAATATGTGATATCTTCCTTTCCCAGCTAACTCACCCAAGCTGGTAGCTTGCTCAATCCACCAAATTGAGATAGCGATTTAGCATACGATGAGGATACAAGTGCAACGTGAAAACGAAATTGTGCTGAACACTGAACACTACTTCATAAGTACAACCCGCGTCTCTAAAGCTAGGTTATTTCTGAACATGATTAAATAGAGCAGCATTGCGCAAATAGCGCGCAGGTCAAACGCAATCTACAGTATATTTATGTCTTCCATTAATACGATGTTCTTCAATGTTCTTCTCAGTGTAAAACATTTTTAATATGTTGCCTATTATTTTTCGTTATTACGGAAGAACAGTATTTCAGGTTTCTCAGTTAGCATTTTTGAGCTACTCGTTGAACACAGAAGATGAATTTGGGAATGTTTCATTGTCTGAAGCCAGGGAAGACAATAGATCCTTGCATTTTTCACGCTAATGGCTATTTAATGAAGCTCCTTTCGTTGTTAGCACCAGAAAAATGATGATTATCAATGATGTACACTGTTTGGGTCATCTCACGAGTTCACGGCCTGTTGAATAAGCTTGTTATTCGCGGCTGTCACGCCGATTATCCTTGTTCTTCTTCATGATTGAAATGAGAACGGTTTTTTTTCCGATTCCGAGGATATGTGCGGTCTATGAAATTTGGATAACGGAAATAGATACATAATGTGAAATCATATCTACTTATCGAATTAAATTAGTCCGTGCGAAAACGCGAAAAATTCACTGTTTCCCAGTTTCGTTCTAGACAAGTGCACGCACACGCAGTCTTTTCTACTCTGAGCAAAGATGACGAAGAGGCTAATTATCTGGTTTTCATTGTTTCAGGTGAGTGAACGTGTATTCTCATGTCGAGGATGTTGCCTTCCTCGAAGTCTGATGAAGGTACTTTATTTTTTCAACACATTCGAATGAGTCATCAGCGGAATGAAGCAATAAATGGTGGATAGCTAATTTAAAACACAGTGCTGAATAAAGAGGAATATGATCGCCATAATATCTAACCAATAATAGATTTTGATCCGTTTAGTTGTAATATCTACCATTACTATCTACCATCGATTGATTTCCCAACGCATTCGATTCCTGTTAAAATAAACATTTTTTCATAAGGAAGAGCCTGGTGACATCAAAAATTCGATGTTCGCTATTGGTTCACTGTTAGCTAGTCTAGTGTTTGGCCTCCACCAAAGAAGAACTTTTGATTCACTTCTTTTTTTTTCTTTTAGTGAGTTTGTTTTAATAAGAAGTCCTTGTAAATGATCAATCGCTCCTATTTTTTGATTGGCCAATGTTCCTAGTTAGTCGACGCCTAAATATCATTTTAGAGTATAGTGGGTGATTCTCCCGAAAATACGATAAGGAATTCGACTTAGAATGTAAATTAAGCAAAAGGAAATTACTGGGAAAAGAAGATGGTGATTCGCCAACGGAAATTGTCGTCATTCCTTTCTGTATATTGTCACCAATGAATGAACTGTTGCAGAATTCTGGGCAACTTTATTAATTTAACCACTTGACTAACCACTTTATCAACTTAATTTAGCAAATGGAAGCCTTCAACTATTACAATAGGTGGTATAACAGAGTAGTAATGAAACCATTTTCGCTTTCAAAGCTCTAGACGTTAAAGCTTTGGCGGTTAGACTCCCCGTCGCGAATGCTTCCGTTTTCGATTGAACAAGTTCTGTCATGAGAATCATTATAATTAGCCTTCTTCCAGATCTGATATAATTTTTCCGTGGGTAGTAAAATTTTTTCGGTTCCCCTTTGTTGTATTCATTTGAAATAATGAATAATCAGAGTACATGGAGCTTTGCTTGATGTTCCGATTTATTTTGAAAACGTCAACTCATGAGTTCAATATGTGCTTTAAAATTTACTAAGAATTAATTCCCGACCTGAACTTCAATTTCCATACGAAATTCAAGCGAAAACAAAAATATTATTAGTCGATTTTCTCCTCCTCTTTTTTCACGTCGTTTGATTATTATTATTTTGTTTTTGCTTATTCGGTACAAGAGTAATTGGATCAACCACACATTGACGTGGGTTTGTCACTTTATCGTGGAAGAAACTCTGTTTTCACTACATTACTAATGATATAGGTTTTTGGGATACACCTAACATAAAACATTGTTTTGTCAACGGTCTATCCCTAGCCTGCAAGATGGGAATGCAGGAGAGTGCACTTTCTCGAGCTCTAAAAATTTGAAACGGGGAATTTTAAATTCAAAACCAATGCATGCTGGGACGTACTCGTACTATGGATGCACGATACAAGCGGCAATCGGGCGTTTCGTGTCGATCTGATAAATGGCCGATTATGCCGTTTGAATTTCCATATTCACCCTCACGACGAGCCCTGATACATTTTTATGTTCAAACCGGAACCGACGAACTCGAACACGGTGAACAACTCGAGGAGAAGGACCCGTGGCATTTCAACGTAAGTTATTGCCGGCTGTTGGATATTTTTGCAAGCAATCAGCGTTCAGCCACCTGGTCTTGAATTATAGAGGGAGAAATATTAACAATAAACATTGTGCCCATGTTCCCCTTTCTGTTCACATAATCCGTGAAGGCGAATAAGGTGGAGAGCTGGCTACCAGTAGAACTAGCCCACGCGCCTCCAGTAGCCAGAAGTTGTGACTCGAGGCATCCGCCTTGGGTTAGTTAGGATTGAATTTATGGTTCACTCTGCAGTTCATTCCGTCCAGCTGAGTTTTCGAGCCTTGTCGCATGATTATCAAACACTCCTCTTACCTTATTTTACCGGAGGTTGGGTTCACAGGAGGGGTCAAAGCTTTGGCGACATAATCCCATCATAAATCCACAGGTGTGGTCCCAACTTCGTAAGTTTTTTCAAGTTTCATACTCCAAGATATGGAATCCTGTTGTGGTATTTTAAAGTTCGCGTGACATTATACTTTTAAAAGCCTCGGTTCATAGCGCAATTTATGCATAGGCACAAGCGTCTTATGTACTCTTACAGTAGTGAAATATACTGTTCTTCTAGGTAGAGTTGGTCGTCTAATAGGCTGAAATTTTGTGGAGTTAGTAAGGCAGCCGATCAAAAACAAATGAGTATATTATCAAATTTTCGCTCGAGTTTTAGTGGAAACACGTAGTGGAAACCAACCGCAGATGAGAATGAAGCATGTTCCAATTTCACCAGCCGACCAAACTTGTATCACGTTTCCATTCTAAACAAACAAACAAAAGGGCCTATTGAAAGCTGTCTGAGTGTCTGACCTCTTGCACAATGAAACTGATTGTAGCCAACGAGTATACCTGAGGCCGATCTCGTACTTGGGTGGTCATATCTTTCAAAAATCGAGAAAACCACCGTGGCCTGTCAACCCCCTCACATAACGTCCCGCAGACTTCTTTTCAATAAGGGTTCGTAGAGTTTGTTTTAGGTTATTTTGACCCTGTTGGATACGGTTGTCGTCGTAAATACTCGTCCAATGGAGACCCCTATTATAGTAAAACTTGGACTCAAGGTTCGAGGCAATGTGAGGAGGTTTGAGTGTGAAATCCGTTCCGAGTCGTTCATCGGTATTTATCACGTCTCCACGAGACGCCTGAACCCTCACGACACATTGTTGAAGGGTGAAAAAAATATTGAAAAACTCCTCCACTGTCAGTCTTTATTATACTTTTTTGGACGCGGTTTAAAAATTTTACTCTGAGGAGATGATATGAGGTTGTTTGCAGAAAGATTTGTTCGCTGCATAGTCGTAGAGTTTGATGAGAGAAGGCGACGATTCTTAAGTTTTTCTTCTGGTCTGGCCGAGCGCTTTCACCCCTTCGGGCGTACTCAAGGCTTATCATGGAAGCACAAGGTTGATTAGCCTGCTCTGTCATGCTAAAAAAAAATTCCGAGACTCAGGAGAATGAGTCACCTAGCCTTGCCAACACCATACCAGTATCTTACTCGTGTTTGCATCAGTCAATGTGTTCGATGTAATTATTACGTTCCTCTGTTTTATACATTTCCCTGTTCAATTCAGAAATCGTTTCATTGATGAATCGGAAACGTCGCTCAGACGATGAGACTTCGAAACTGCTGCTCATTTATACAAACATATTTCACGCGTAATTTAGCCGTCGGACAGACTAATGAAGATGTCGGAATGGATGTAAAGGAGCTAATTCTGTCCTACTTGACGTTAGATTCACTTTGTGACGGGGATGAGGAAGTGTTCTTAAAAAAATCATTCCTCCCTCCGTGTATGTGGAAATTTCTTGTTGAAGTGTCGGCGTGTGGACGTCGGCTCGGCAGTCGCCTCGAGTCTGAAAACGTTGTCAACATGCAGAGTTAATCACGGCCGGTCTAATTGACAGTTTTGAGACTGAGCCACGGAAGCGAAGTTTGAGAGAAGCTGTTCTATCTGCAGAAGAGAGGGGAGAATACACTTGTAAAGGGAGCTGGGGTCATTACGTATCGTCTTGGGTGGTTTCTGAGGTGATTTAAGAGGCGCGGGGTTCCTCCCTAGATCGTGTCACACTGTTCATCATTCTCTCGGCCTTAAAGTCTTCCCTCCTAAGGCTTTCCAGCTTAAAGAAGAACGAATGTTCTACTGACGAGGAAGGAAGAGAGAAACATTTAGGCAGTCTACCATCTTCGCCTATTATTGACGGCTCGAGTGTCCGATTTCAGGGCTGTGACTAGGCCATGACTAAATCATAATTCTAAAATACGGTTATTTCCATCCGAGAAATATCATTGAAAATATTTTCGACAGTTTTCTATCATTTAACAGCGAACAATAAAGAGCCTTTACCCAAGATGATGAAATTGCCCAAGAAAAAAAATTTCTAAGCCCCTTCAAAATTTGATGTTTTAAGTGTCAAGAAATCCAAATATAAAATAGAAACGCTGCAAAAAAATGATTGATGTACCTTCTGTGGTTTATTATTCCTTTGTTAGAGAAGACCATCCATTTGTGATAATAACTATTAATTGTCCGAATATTTATGAATGTTCCCACCAAATAACAGATTGGTACCTATAATCGAAAACTCCGTAGCAATGATCGTAATTTTAATAATTTTTTCTTAATTTTCAGATTAAAAACTAAATTTGTGGCGTAATGAAGCCAAGGAGAGTGTTTGATGAGCATTCCATCGAGTGCAGAACGATTCTTCTAGCTTTAATAATTCTTGAGTTATACCCTAATGCCAGATTTCAAAAAAACCTTGAAAATTCTCCACTAAAGCTTCGATAACTCGGGAATTATTATAGCTATTGACTCCGTTAGGGTGTCATTCGATTCAGCGTCCAAAAGCTATAGAAATTGATACACACATTGAAACACACCGTTGTCCAAAACACCCTAGAAAATACAAATTTTCTCCCCCTCATAACCCCCAAAACTACACTTAAAATTGTGGTGGCTATTTGGCTAAAGAATTGGACCATTGTCTAGCCATGAATGATTTTTTATGAACATTTTGTGTTGACGGCGGACGGACACACATTTTTTTGTTCGATATTCGGATTCTACATACCTTGAAACGTATAACATCAAATTTGGAGGGGGGTTGAAATTTTTTTTTTTGTGAATGATATAATGGTTTATTATTTATAGGTAATAAACCAAAAAGTCTGCCCGTCCGCTATACGCCGTCACACTTGCAAGTTTTGCATAAACCCAAGAATTTTTGAGCTATAAAAATCGTTCTACACTCGTTGGAATGTTTGTCAAAAACTATCTTTAGACAAATAATTAAGCTAGTGGTTTTAAAATTAAGAAAAATAATAATAATTAAAATGATTATATTATTATGAATTATACCCATTTGTTTTTTTTTTTTTGGTGGAAACGAGCATCAATGTTGGAATAATTACTATCACAATTGGATGGTCTTCTTGAGTCATTATCAGTATTAAATCATTATTAGTAAGCAAAGGAATAATAAACCCCTGTACAATCAATTTCCCAACTTATAGTATGCTTCTTTGTTGCTCACATATCACTTTTACCACTTATGTTGCTTTTGGTTTTTTCACAAAGGGTGAAAACATTGTCTCGCATAGATTAGCGAAATTCGCGTTCCGCAATAAAACTTTACCCTTCTCGAAAGGGGAGTTTAAAGATAGTTCCAAGGTTAGGAAACGCTAGAACGCGACAGCTCAAATCGATAAATCTCCAACGAAGGACCCCTCTACGTCAACTGAGCACTCCTATAACAACGTCTTTCCTTAATTAGATATATTATTTACGGGGCTTTCTCCCACTGAAGATGCCAACGAGGCGCCATTTCAAAACACTTAGTGCCGCGAATCCATGGTTTGCTAGATTTTCTTGACAAGCTCGCCTATAAATTATTTTTCAATTTTTAACCAGATTGGTGTTGTTATAAAGTAGGTATCGATTTTCGTTTAACGGAAACGCTTCTAATGAAATGAAATGAATGAAATGAAATATCGTTTATTGTACAACCGTAAGGTATTACAAGGGGAAACGCTTCTACTCTATCCCGAAAAATCGATACCCTTATTTTAATTTTTCTTGATAGAAAAAATAATCGATGACGGCGATGAGCTGGACTGATATAACCAACACGCTAGGTTGACTGCCTTCGCGATATCCTAGTCAACTGCCTACATTGATAATATGACCGTAATCGAAAAAAATTTATATGTTATTTAGAATGTAACGTAATTTATGTTATTGAGAAAAAAAAAATAGAGTCTACAACGAGGGATGGCAGGTAACAGACACCGGGAAAATTCTGCCAACGCAAATCAAAATCCTTTCTTTACATAAATTTGTACAGCTTGAAATAGCAAATAATTTCCGACTCTTTGGCCAAAATATTTATTAGGATCAGATGCGTACCTTAAAATCCTAGAGTAACAAATGTTATCCCTAGACAGGTCTCGAAATCGTGTTTAATTTGTCCCTTTCAACGAGTAACTCAATAAATGGTCGAAAAGACTGGGGAGAGATTAATGAAGCCATTTCAAGATATACCTCGGTTTGGTTGCCATAAACCGCGTTGGCGACACCTTAGAACGCCGTTCATTAGTCGAACGTCGCGCATATAAACGATCTCGTTGTAGTTTCTCGTCGATTCTACTGCCTAGCACGGCGTTCGACGACAATCTTCTTGATGGATAAAATTTCAAATGACGTAAAAGAGGGAGGATTCACTAGGTATTAAAATATACGGCCGTTTTCTAGATGGCTCGCATCTTCGTCGTTCGACTAATATACGGCTCTTACACCTGTTTTCTCCCTTGCCGCTCCTTCCTGTCCCTCTTCCTCTGTCGTATAAGTTTTTGAGTTATTATGACGCAATGCCATTACTGATGGAACGACCTTCTGTCTTTAAAATTTTAAGCCGCCGTAATTACTTTATTATCCGGACCAGCGGAGGACGTGACGGCAGCTGATGGACCTGGCACGAAGTATTAATCGACAATACGAAAGATGGATATTTCTCGTCCGGAAAGTTCACTGTCCGAAGGGGTAATTGAAATTAGAACGGGATGACTAAAAATAACCGTCGTTAACAAAATCGAATTTAAAAACTACTGTCCTGCTACCAGGAATCGACTTTTGGGCAAAAAGTGTCTGGAACTTCTTATCCAGTGGCCTTTAAAAATGGTACCAAAATAAAGATTCGATCAAAACTTATCATCTGTGAAAATGTTTGAATATCAATGAATGTGTGTCATATTTTTTATAGACGTAATATTGCCCATGTTTCGAGGTTTTCAACGTCGAAATCTTCAATATCAGCTTGATATTACACGTTGATGTACATTTTCATAATATGGAATTAAAGAAAAGGTTATTGAGAATAACAAACCACTGTACTATCTTTTAAATAGTTTCTATTTCAGGGACCTACCGCAGTGCATTTTTGTTCATCATCTTGAAACCGTTTCGCTCTCTAATATCCGACACGGCTGTTCAAGCCTTGTTAACTATCATAACTTGGCATCAGGACATTAGGTGGCGATTAGTTCGATTTGTTTCCCTCGTCACCAAAAACTCCATTTGAGTCGAAGAAAAGGGCGGTGTCAGAACATCGTTCAAAATCAAGTCTCGCGTCGCCTCGGTGCCGTTTTTGCCTTATAGATTTCGAAAGAGACTGATGCCTTTGCCAGAAAGTTGTCAGAAGAGTGGTGTTCAACCGATAGATCATATGGCCACCAGCCCGTGTGGTCTCCGAGAGGCAAGTTGGATTTTTTCGACTCTTCTTCGCTTGATTCTTGGCCTGAGACCGTCCGCCGATTTCTGAATGAATCCACACCGCAGCTCTTACCAGGCCAACATCTCTCATATTTTCTATCCTCGTTCGACTCTCGCTTTTAGCATGACAAAAGTATCTCTTCAATTCTTTCGTCCTTTTTTACTCGACCGATTGTGACTCTCATGAGGATCGCCAGGCACCTGCTGGATTATACATTTTTCCCTACGACATTAAATTTTTACGGCTCACATTTCTCAGCACAATATTTATACACTGTCCTCTTGTCACTACGAGGGATAACTTTTTAATAGATTGCAATTTACGGATGTTTTCACCGCGAGAGATATGAGATACCTACTTACTCTGGCCAGGTGTTGTTATCGCATACGAATAAGGCACTTGAGCAAAAAGTCCAGTAGAGCAAAAAAATGTCCCGTTGAAATTAAAATTTAACGAGCGGAATTTTGATAGGTTCTGTAATGGCCCGATAAAATCTGCTGAACCCGCAGAGGACCAAACATCAAATACATAATTACATTTTACTGTCATAAGTGGTCGGTTAAGGTCTTGTGTGAGTAATCTGCTGCTCTTCCTTAAAATATCATTGAGAACGACTTTGGATAGTTGGAGAAAACTTTCGTGCTTTTGTTTCAGTAATGTTTCTGTTTTTGTTCAGCGCAATGCTGTTTTAGTAATGGGGATTATTTTTTCAGTATTATTCCATATTTCTAACTTTTTCTAATTTTTTTATTATAGATATATACCTAGGTACCAAGTAGTACATATACCATAATGTATACCTAGTGAAAAAATCATTAAATACCAAAATCTCGTGAATGTTTCAGTAAGTATATTCGAATTTCTCGCTATGAATTTATAAAAAGGAAAAAGACTAAGGACCTACCTAGATTGAGAAAGAAACTCTGATAATAGTTTCAAATAGTCGTCAATCCTATGACATCTAATCACATAATTTACATCACATCGAAAATAATCCATTTTATATCTGAAATTTAAGGTTTAAGTCCAGAATCTAATTATTCGAAAATGCATCCAAGAGCTTCTATTATTCACCTCTAAGAACTTGAGATCGGTAAAAATAAAAAAGATAGAAAAGATGAAAAAAAAAGATGGCTTGCCACTGGTTGAACCAAAAACTCAATTAAATTCATAACTTACGTGTAAAACGTTAAGACGGAAATCGTCTGTCGAACCATGTTAAAAAATTCAGTCATCACACAAAAGTAAGCCCGTTTTCGCAGCTGGTTTTACAAGAAACTTATTTATTCAAATAACGCACGCGGGCAGACGTCTTTTTTCTGTTTTTTCCTTCTCGCCAAAATAATAAAAAGGTGTTAAAACGTGGGCCGTATTAATTTGAATATTGAATTCGACGATTTTGAATCCGCAACTTCTCTCGTAAAATCGTTCTACGAACGGGCCAATGAAATTTTAATATATAATTTATGTTTCCTCGACGTTGGTAAAAGGGTGGCTCATCACTCCATTCGGAGTCAAATCACCGAAACGCGGCCTGGCTCGAGGAAACGAAAAAAAGGAGTCGCTCCGGGGGAAAAAACGTAAAATAACACATCATCACCAAACCGAAAATGAGACCAGCTTATCTTGGTCGGACTTTTATGACACTCGTGACACTCTGTGGTCCCGTCAAGAACATAAAGTTTACTTTAAGCAGATGACCTCAGATGCCTCGATCCACCCACACGGCCCACCCTCACGATATTCTGAATGGTTTATCGGCTCAAAAATTCCGTCGAAATTGATCTCAACTTTCAAAATTGGTTCTCATTATATATCTTTTGGAATACACGCTCGGACAAAGTTTTTCAGCACCGGTGAAAGAAGAAAAAAGACGATTATTCAATTACGAGCCAAACCTGATTTGGCGTTAAACTTCTCGATCTTCGCGCCATTGCCTGACTTTAATGGTGTCGGCGAATCAAAAGGCTCCGTCGTGAGGCCGAATTACTATGATGAGAGGCCGGTTTGAATTATTGACAACTTGAATAAAAACGTGATAGGTAGCAGTAATTACTGAGCACGTTTCCCGTCAGAGAAATCGTTTTATTTCGAAAACCTTGTATTCTGGAATACATTTTTGAAGTTATTAAAGATAAGAGCGTGTTCTTTTACGGTTCGAAAACGTCATTAGCGAGTGTTTATGGTGTTTATAAGCACATTAGAGAAACTGCACGATGGTAATCCACGAGGAGTGGCAGATTCGCTAATCTCAGCCGACCATCTGAGCTCGGAGCCCGCTCTGTTATTAAGTCCATGCTTCAATCAGCCCGCTATACACGAATGGAAGTTTTTCGACACCGGATACAAGAAAATATGGGCTACCCGTGTGATGCTATGCGAGCAGCCAAAATGCTCATCCTATCATCATTAGATGCGCTACCGGTGTTGTTTTTGATTGAGCTAAGTAACCAATTCGAATCAATTTCAGCTGTGTTTTATCATTAATTGAGATTTTCAGGAAAGAAAAAAAACACCATTTCGATCGCGATCAGCACCGTGATGAAACCATTAATATACGTCTCGGATATTTCCTTTAGATAAAGCGTGCATTTCACCTGCTGCTCTAATGAACCAATAGGCTCGAATTTTCTGTGATTAACTTCTCGTCATTATAAAACGTAACAAATGTACAGTTCTGCTTCATAATGCCTAATGATTTTACAAAACACCAAACTGTCTAACCAGTCTTAAGCCACACGAGACGATTTAGCGATTTTTTTGCTCAGTTGTATTGCTGTATGAACACCCTTGCTTATCAAAATATACCCCTGTACCCACGTACCAACTATTTTCGTACTCCTTCGTTTTACGGATATTCTATCCTTCTTAAGATATTCATCATAGTCACCATTTAAAAGCGATTCAACCTAACGCGAGTCGAAAGAGACCGATTTCGATTCTTCACACCTCATTCAACTTCATACGATTGAGTTCGGTAGCTTCGAAACAGCTGCTGAACGCCTAAACTTGTTTGCAAGTATAGAAATCTTTTTTGCGTTCATTAGTATCGGACCTGCTGTTACGACGAAGCTTCGAAGTTAATGACGGGAAACATTAGTTTTAAAAGAGTTCTTGTGCCTTACTGAGTCGCTTCACATCTGCGTCTCAGTGAGTCTGTGTGTTTTTCTGTGCGTTGTGAAGACCGGGCTACGGAATCGTCCGTGTAATTGGAATTGTCATGGCCACTTTTCCCTTCGGCTTCCCCTATTTCACAACCTTAATGGTTGATAGGGATTCAAAATAAAAGCGAATCGTTGAGACGAATAAGTGGAAATGAAACTTTTATTTCTCTGACAGTATAAAATTTGTTTAGAACTGTATCGATGAACAGTCGATTACATTGGAACGAAATGCTTCTTCTTATAATATGTATTCCGTTAATTCGAAATAATTGTCTATGTAAATGTATTACAATAGTGGCTGGATTACGGCCTTATTAAACACCAATGGCCTGACACACCATCAAGTGATCGAACACATCTATAAAATTTACTTTTCGTGCTGATTATATCCAGTATTGTCAGTCGGGAATATATTGATTACTTGTATAAGGATAAAAAAATTATTTTCTTTTCTAATCCTCACCATCGTGACTCGTTACTCTGATCGGTGACTGAAGCCGTCGCTTGACGAAAAAATTGCTGTCTTGGAATATTATGACCTTGAAGACCATATATATCGAATCTGGTTTGATAGAGTAAAAACGAACGGAAAACGCTGCAAATGATTGTACAGTGGTTTATTATTATTTCGCATCAATATTGATTTAAGAAGACTATCCATTATTTGTCATTTTAAATATTCTGAACATTTGTGAACGTTTCCACCGAAAAACAGATGGTAACTATAGGGGAAAACTCCGTAGCAACTATTGTAATTTTAATCATTTTTATTTTTCTTAATTTCCTAACTAAAAGCTAAACTTAATGCCTAACGATACAGCTGGAGAGAGTGTTTGACGACCATTCCAATGAGTATAGAACGATTTTTATAGCTCCAAGAACTCTCGAGTTATACCCTCATGTCAAATTTCTAAAAATCTCCCCAATTCGGCACAAAAGCTGCGATAACTCGAGACCCAATAAAGCTATCGACCCGGCGATGGTCTCGTTCGATTCAGCGTCCAAAAATCTATATGATTTGATACCACGTACACATTTTTCTGAAAAACCTTGGAAAATATGAATTTTCTCCCCCTCAAAACCCTCCAAAAATACCCTTAAAATTGAGCTAGCAAGTTGGTTCAAGAATTGGGCCGTCGTAGGACCGAGATTGATTTTTGGTGAAAATTTCAAATTTTTAGCTCTTACAGTTTGGCCGGAAAACTGCTAACGGCGTACGGCGTACGGCGTACGGCGGACGGCGTACGGCGTACGGCGTACGGCGGACGGCGTACGGCGGACGGACAGAATTTTTTACTTCCATGTTTACGTAGTAAATGGAAGTATTGAGATCGTCTGAAAAGTCGAATTCGGAACCGAGGTCCTGATGGAAGAAATTTTCATAGTAGTATACTCAGAAACACTTTCTGAACAAGTGTCTGTGTGTCTGTGTGTCTGTGTGTCTGTGTGTCTGTGTGTCTGTGTGTCTGTGTGTCTGTGTGTCTGTGTGTCCGTCTGTCCGTCCGTCTGTGGTCACAAACTGACATAAATCGCCATATCTCCCTGAAAAATTGATGAAATCCTATGAAATTTTAAGGGAATGTTTTCCCAGTGATTGTGCAAAATTAGGTTTTTCCGGATTTTGAATTACACACAGTACTTCCGAGATATAAGCGTTCAAAGTTTTTTCTGTTTCGATTTTTACAGGCTATGAGAGTCAATATTTTTCTACGTTTGAGGGCTTGAAATGTCGGTTATGACAAGCAAAAAACACTAGATTTTTTGTATAGTGGGTCACATACAATGCCTCCACGTTATGAGCGTTTTTCACGATTTCACAAGTGCATGTTTTGTATTTTGATTTTTACAGGCCGCAAAACTCAATGTATTTGAATGTTTGAGGTCTTAAAATGTTGGGGTTGGCGATTGAATGATGCCTGATTTTTATCAAATGGGTCACATGCAGTACATCCGCGTTATTTGCACATTTGCTACATTTTGATTTTTATAGACCACAAAAATGAATATATTTGAACGCTGGAGGACTTAAAATTTTTCTATATGACAGTTGAATATCGCTTGATTTTTATTATTGGGGTCACATGCAGTACCTCCTCGTAAAACGCATTTTCAGTAGTTTAATTTGTATTTTTTGGGTTTCTTTGCTTTAAATATCACCAACTTTGACCTCGTTCACAAAACTTGTTTTGCATAGTTTGGATAACACACAGTACTTCCGCATTATGCCTTTTTTTAACTTTTAAGATTTTAATAGACCGCAAGAGTGAATATACATTAGACTTTGAATTTTCTATATGACAGCCTAATATTGCTTGATTTTTATTATTGGGGCCACCTGCAGTACTTCCTCGTAAAACCATTTTCAGTTATTTTATTAAGCGTTATTGTACTTTTAGGGTCTCTTTGCTATAAATATGACCAACTTTGACCTCGTTCACAAAACTTGTTTTGTATGGTTTGGGTAACACACAGTACTTCCGCTTTATGCCATTTTTTAACTTTTGAGATTTTAATAGACCGCAAGAGTGAATATACATTAGACTTTAAATTTTCTATATGACAGCTGAATATTGCGTGTTTTTTATTATTGGGGTCACCTGCAGTACTTCCTCGCAAAACGCATTTTCAGTTACTGTACTTTTTGGGGCTCTTTGCTATATATTTGACCAACTCTGACCACGTTCACAGAACTTGTTTTGTATAGTTTGGATAACACACAGTACTTCCGCCATATGCCGTTTTTTTCTGCATTAGAGATTTTTATAGACCACAAGAGTGAATATACTTTAGACTTTAAATTTTTCTTCATGTCAGTTGAATTTTGCTTGATTTTTATTATCGGGGTCACATGCAGTACTTCCTCGTTAAACGCGATTTCAGTTATTTCATTCTAGCGCTCTTGTAACTTTCGGGTCTCTGCTTTACCAACAACGCTCATGTTTTGTTTTGATCACATACCGTACTTCCGCCCTACGCCGTTTATCGCTGTTGAGCTTTTTACTGGGTGCAAAAATCAATACATTTGACGCTAGAGGTATTAAATATTTGTAATGGCGAGTGAATGACGCCTGATCTTTACCGCTAGGGTCACGTTTCGGCCTTCGTACGATTTTCTCGATTTTATATTTGGTAATACCAGTTACCGACTCAAACATGGAAGTACTGTGTGATCTATGCACACCACTGGTTTTTATTGGATATTCGGATTCTACAAGCCTTGAAACGTAAAACATCAAATTTTGAGGGGGGGTTATAAATTTTTTTTTCTTGGGCGATTACAATGGTTTATTATTGAATAATAAACCAAAAAAGGAACTGCTATCTGCATTTAAACTTGACCAGCTCGTATCTCACGATCGAATGGTTGTCAAAACACTGTTAAACCGAGAAATGAGATAACAATTATTGCTTTGGGCCATAAATTTATCAACCAAGACCTGTCCAATGAGGTACCTAGAGCAAGACGCAGGGCCCTATTGGGAGGTTTGTTTTGTCAGCTCCGCTATTATACGTTAGAAACGCGTGAGAATCGGTCGTAGTTCCTACCTACTCTTGGTTACGAAGATATATTGTAGTTTCTTCATGGTCAGAATTAGTTATTCCGTTATTTCCCTCTGCTAAAGCAATTGAAGACATAGTGCCTATAATAATGAAAAAAGAAGAAGAAAAAAAAACAGTTGTCAAAAAGGGTGTTAGAAATGTAAATCTATCCACATCTAAAACCCTATTCGATTTTCATTGAATCTCTGATTTTTTCGAGAAAAAGAAAAGTTCTTTAGAAGAAAATTAGGTGAAAATGATTTCAACAACACATTAAAATAATACAAATTGGAAACAGTATTAATGAACTAAAACGTATCTAGTAAATTAAAACTTGTTCAGTTTCGCTTACAAAATTTGGAAAAAAATGAAAATCAAATAAACTTAGACTCAATTTAATAAAAAATATTCCAAAAAAGATTAGACAAGAATTAGAAAAATAGTCTTTCCTAAAATCTTAACATATTCATCGATGTAAAAGAAAAATGTTATACTTGAAACCTTTGGTTTAAAACTTAATGTACGTTGGAATGCCGCCGTGTAATTTCATTAATTTGATTTTCAAACAACTGTGAACAATTCCGTACGAAAATCACCTCCTCTCACGCCATTTTTATCTCATCGTTGAAACCGATTGCGCGTCAACTGTCAAGTATTGAAACAACCGTGATTCCGATGGCCGTATTTTTTTCCGTTCTAATTGTAACCTCATCGTCGGTTTCTTTTATGTTAGCGCTGTAATTGTCTCACTTTTGTAATGGACACCTTTCATAATACGCTTTTTGAATGCTCTGGGCAAGTAGCAACAGCCAGCTTTCTCTTTCTAGTTCCGAGATTGAAGCGGTTGAACCTAAATTAGTACCCAATTTGCCCGTCGATTGCCACCATTCATCGGCGGGAGGGGAAACGGATTTTTTCCAGGTTTTCATTTCATCACGAACAACCTGTATTTTCACAGAATTACAGTTCGGCGAGGGGTCGGCTTCTTTGAACATGTAGATTGCCCCGTAATCTCCGGCCACTCTTGACACCTTCGTTTCTTCTGGATACCTCTCTTCAAACGTGTTGATAGCTTTTCAGACACCCGATAGAAAATTATCGTCGCGCTATCTGATTCAAGGTGTACAACCCAAAGCATAATCGGTTCGAAAAAATCGAATCTATATTTCAAATCTGCGGACGCCAGTTTTGGATTTTTTTTAGCTAAGTAGGTAGCTAATGTTTTAAAATGTGAGTAAACATTTTGAATTGCGGCGTAATTGTATCGTGAATTGTTATGGTTATGGTTAAATTTAGTGGTTTTACTTCTGCCTTCTTTTTACTTCTGGTTAAATGTAATGGTTTTACTTCTGCCTTCTTTTTACTTCCTTGTATTTTGTGGTAAGTGTAGATGGGATATGATTGCCCGTTGAAGTCATTGAATACATGAACAAAATTTAAATAATAATTAATTTAACAATTAAAAATAATTTAACAATTTATTTTCCCACTTTGTGGTGAAATCTTGTTTAGTTAGGTATTGCTTGTGGTTTAGTAATAAACTATAAATTCGGAACGGAGGTGACTTAGGAAGAAATCTTGACAGTACAACACTCAAAAACTTTGACGCCTATTTTTTATCGCTAGGGTCACACACCATGCTACCACGATGTCCAAATATTGTTCGTATTTAGAATGTTTATGGACCGGTAAAACCAATATAATCAATTGTACGCTCAAGGTCTCGGAATGTTGTTCATTCACAGCGGACATTCACGATTGTTTTCAATGACAGTTGTGAGTACAACCTTTGCGGCCTTACTTAGTATGAGTTTCTTGATTTTATAGTTGGTTATACCAGTTACCGATTCAAACATGGAAGTATCGTATGATCGATGCACGCTAAAGGTGTTATTCTTCATAATTTGTCAGTAGCTGGCGTGGATCATTGCACGTTTTTGATCAAATTCATTTATCGTCGACCTTCTAGGCTATCGGTAATAATTTGCGGAGGAGAACGCTATACATGCAAACCCTCATTTTTCCTCGTTCTCGAGAAACATCAATAAAACTGCTAGCGACTTGAAATAATTTAATACCGTTGATACAGCAGTTATTTTTTAAATTTTTTTGAAGGTTAAGTGTTTTTCGAATATTTCGCACATCGTAGAGACATTCGCAGCAGCAGCCTCAGTTCCGTTCCAGTCTGAGAGGCGTATCCACCCACCTAAGCCTCTGAATTATGCGGACTCGTGGTTGCCATGGCAGCCGGCAACGGGGGTGTCTAAAGCTACCTGTCACCCCTCGGAGCTGTTTCACAAATCATAGCCAACCCTACCCCTGGTCTACCGTCGAATCAACGCATCCTCCCCGCCATGCCAAGTCATAATTACGTCCTCAACGTTTTACCTTATATCACGGCGCTATGAAGCTGCGACAATCACGACGAAGAAGCTCAAAAATTATTCAGAGATAGGATCAAAATTTGACGATGCTTTTTGAAGACTGGATACAATATTGATAATAATATGAACGAACGTTAACTTACTTTATGAACGTAACCAATAATCGTTTGACGACTCGGAAATGTATGCTGTATTTTCGAACAGTGTACAGCACAAATACGAAAAATAATAGCACTGATGGCAGCCTGGCAGTTGGAGACGGAACGTGATAACACTTGTAGATGGAGTGATATCGGAGTAATCTCGTGGGCCAGGTTTAGTCTAAAGAGACCTCTAGAATTAGCGAAACGTCTAGGATGTTAGAATGTAGGATGGACTCCTAACATTTTGGGATCCTAGGTAAATTGGTAGCCCATCATTGAAATATGTCATATCTGATTTCCCAAATTCCGAAGCCTGCCCCTGTAGGTTTCAACTCCTGTTGTGGCTTATTCGTAAGGTTTGACAACGGCTCACGAATTGAGCGATCATTTTCAAAGAGCTCGTCCTATATGCCATTCTGAAACGAAGTAATCGAGGTGACAATACTCAATACTGGAAGGATTAACTGTGGATAGCTTCAACGCGGAAGGAGGTATAGTAATCACGATATCTCCGCGCAGACATTGAGTGGGAGACTAGGGAGGAAAGTGGGGACAAGACGGACGCAACAGAAGGATTGTAGAAACAAGGGAGACGGGTCGAACCGATGGACTGTGGTAGGGGAATAGGGAGAGAGTTGTAGCGGCCATTTTACCCGCGATGACAACAAGGTTTGGGCGTAGCTTATCGATCCTGCCTTTCCAAGGGTGGGGTCATTCCCCGACCTTCTTTCCCTATCCCTTCCTGTCCGACGTTGTCTTATTTCAACTTCTTCTAAATCCCCTCGTCTCATCGTTTCCGCAGTTGATTTTCGTCCAATTTCACGTTGTCTTCATTTTCTTTGTCCGTCAGCCTTTTCCACTTATTCACGGAAGGGATGACAATTAAATCAACACTCGCTCGCATTTCTTCCTCGTTTGCTTTATTAAGCCCTTTCGCTGGCTCTGTTCCAACACTGGTACGTCCTATCACCATCGCCCGATCTAGCAGATTAACAATAGAAAGCGGGGGCGATCTCTCACTCAATGAAATAAGAACCTACGTATGAGTGAGCAATCGCATCGTGACTTGCTCATGCATGAGTATAGCAAGCCGGTTATAGAAGTTCTTGATTGATTTCATTCTAAGTATATCCTTGGCCTAGTTTTATTCAACGTACATTCGCAACTCCAAAAACACAAGCTTTACTTGATATCCTGTTGAAGTAGTAGATGGAGCCAGAAGATTGCTGAAAGCAGAATCCGTAGGAATCCGTCTTAGAAGTATCAAAATGCATTTTTCTGTATATCCTTGTTCACTAATGTCTGGATATGCAATAGGCATGAATGGATTTTATGGTCATTTAAATAAGAAAAATTAACTCACTCGCACTCTATGGAGAACATTTTTTAGGACCATGATTATATCAAAATAAGAATCAAACTATACTCTTACAGGATTGAGGGGGAAGAAGGAGGCAGTTTCTCCTCACTTTTCATAATGATGCCACACATTTTTGACCATTTGAGTACCCTCGGAATAGTAGGTTTATGTAGTACCTATTTTTGGATTTGATTTCAGTTAATAGCAGAACAATTTATTCTTTTTGGAATTTCAAAATTAATCACACTCATTGAAACATTGTTTTTAGATACCGCCTTGGCAAACAAATAAAATATTCTGTAAAACTGTAGTGAGTGCTCAAATACAATCTTACACCTATGACCCATAGGTTCGGTCCACATAGTGGATGCAGTTGCCTGGTCAATACCCCCCTCCCAATTTGAATATAACAAGCTATTAACACTTTTCCATGGAAGTACTGAGTGTGACCTAGAATCCGAACCACATAAATATGATTCGGTTCTAATACCCAACAAATTATTTCCAATTCTATTCGAGGTTGCAATAATGATTGCATACCATATTTTTAATTCGACAATTTTTAAAGAAAATAGTTGACAAGCAGCATTGCGGGAAATGAAGCCTTCTAGTCTTGAGGATGTAATAGATTATCTTGAATTGAGAGTGGGCAGAAAACAGCTCGATATTATACCACCCTCACTCCCACCGCTCAGCAGTTTACAGGAGTTTGTCCACATTCTGTAAACAAGTTGTCGACTCAGCTCTCTAGCGCCCTCAGTGTCAACATAGCCTTCTGAGTTTGCTCTAGGGAGGGGCCTGATAAACTGAAACTGCGTCCGTGTTTCATATGGAAGCGAGAAAGAAAGGGGCGGGAAATTTCACGGGCCGACATAAAGTTCGTCGTAATTGAAGGGGCGAGACCGAGCCAATATTTACCGTTCCCTGTAGACACGTTTGGTGACGATTATTCGTTACATTTTGCACTACCAGGAAACGTTGGGTCGATCACAACCCTTTCAACGACAGAAATTCTTCCTCTTTTGCGTTATTTTGTCGAGTGGTTGAGTAATTGGCAAAACCGGTTCAAGTGTAATTTTTGGGTCTGTTCGATATTTTAATTCGGAGGTGCCTCAATGCCGTAATATTTTTCCAATTTTAATAGATTATTGTAAGATTTACCTACCGTCATTTTTTTATTTCAATTTTATTTTTTAAGGCTCTAACAACCGATTTACAAATTCGCGCAACGATCTGCTCTGAAAATAGTCCGCCTCGTTCTCATTTCTGTTGACGTCGAGTCCAAACCGTCTCATGTTTCCTAGCCTCATTAAAACACATTTTGCTCCTGTCGTACCACGATTCTAAAATTGAGTCTTTATCGTTTCTAGTTCGTTACTCCTAATTATTCGTAATTCCTTTAATGGCTGGTAAGGATAGTGTTGTGAACTGCGTGGACAGGATGCGGGCACAACGGGATCGTCAAGTTCCGCCAAATGATCTGAGAAAAGGCGGTAGGCAGGTGTGCTCGACATGAGGACTTATTCAAATTAAGTAGTCACTTATTGTCTGATGGAACGTACGGCTGTTAATTTTTTTACCTTCGTAAAGTTCGTAGAAGATTTTCTGTTAGCTCGATTGATCGATCTATTTGGGATCAGTTTTCAATCCTCTACGACTAGGTACTTCTGATCTATATTAAATTCACCCAAAGTCAAACAATACCTCATCCCAAAAATCCCAAGATATAGATATAAAACTTGGTCGGTGTTCTTCTCTTCTGACGCTAATTATATCTCTTTGTGTAATTTGCCACGACTGGAAACAACCAAAGTCATATTGTCAGGATGAGGGGGAGATTGAGATTGCGACTTTTTCTCCATACTTTGACTACCTACTCGGCCGAGATCTTTCGCCCATTCGGGCATCTTCAGGGCTGCATAGGTCTATCTAGTACCTATGACCCTTCATCTCAATCTCCCCCTCATCCTGACAATATCAGAAAAAGAGCGACACCCAAAAGAAGAACCAAGGTCATGTTTTTCCTCATCCGAGTTTTTTCGTTTCTGTTTGATAATATTAAAGCTTTTCGAATTGAAATCAGTTTCATTTAAATACGGCCATCGTGCTAAATAATTATTCACGTCTTTGTTCGCAACATCGAATTATGTCATTTCAGTGATTACGAAACCTCTCTTCTCATTTCGTGACGTTATATTTTTTCAGCGCTTTCAATGAAAGTACTGTAGTTATCCACGATCAGCCCGCTCTTGCCGTAGAGCTAACAAAACCAACTTCGTAGGGAGCGACGTAACTAAAGTAGATGTGCAAGGTGTTACAATATGGGAGGAGCCAGAATAGGGTGAAACTGACGGCAATGGTGGAGCCTTTGAGTAAATACACCCAGACCACCTAGTGTTAAAGCTGAAGAAATAAATCAACTCCCTTGGCTCTCATTACCAAGTGACACCCGTTTCGATTTTTTAAGGTGTTAGAAAACGTTTCAGTTCTTCTCTCATCGTTAACTGTATTCCGGAATGGGATGAACGACAGTTATGGGACCATGTGGTGCGTTTTCGGTGGCTTATGTGTCGTAGGATGATGTTACAGATTCACGTTGCTTGTCAGCTAGGACTACTAACGTCGTTTTCGTTGGTAAAAAGAAAAACGAGTTCGGAAATACATGTGCAAGGTTTTTATACATTGCGATGAGCCGGGTATGTCTAAATGTACATTTATCCTTCAGAGGACACGCGTTTAAAAAATGTCCGATTTTCAAGTACGTTCTAACGATCAAGAAAGCGGAAATAGTGAATTCGAAATGAGGCCAACTCTCTCCAAAAGTTCTTCACATTTCCACGAAACAAAAAGAAATAAAATCCCTTCCTGAGATGACAGCACGTGACCTGACGAGGCCACCCTGAAAGTTAGGACCTTAATTGCCGACCACCCACTTCTTACTTCGCCCAGGACACTTGATTTACGGCCACCTTACACTTGAGGCTTTTCCAAAAAACCCAGCGACCAGTTTCCGTCCTCTTGGTCTTGATTCACCTTTACATTTCTGTGGGGACTATGCCTACTCAGCATGTGGTGGTCTAGTGTAATGTATCCACAGTGGAAGTACTTAGCGGGTGGTTGGCGTTCTGGATGCACCTAGCTAACTAACTATCATTACTAAGCAGTACCTGTCGTTGTACTTCGCTGGCCAGAATGTACAAAAAGTAGACTAGAGGGCGCGATTTCAAAGGAGAATTGATACACCCGTAACGAATCGAAGCACGTGCCAAAGTTCTGTGTCCTGAGCTTTACCTACAAGTGTTCAATGTTTTCGATACGGATTTTTCCTTACCCTTAACTGTTACTCTTCGGGCCCTTAAATATTGTGAGATCCGTGGTTGAGGTTGACGATTTCAAATGTTTTTGTTTCTATCGATTCGTATTATATTTTTAAGAAGTACAATAAAAGCAATTATATTCGAACGCTCATTGTGGAACTGGAAATAACCCTAGGACTATAGAATTTTATTTGTATTTCGAATTTTCAATGATGATAGTCTATGTACATCACAAATGGGAACCATTAGTAATATGCCTAGACCCAGTTCCTGAGTCAAGCTCAAATTTTCCTTCACGTTTTTTTCATGCGAATATCTTCCACTCATATAACCTTCCTTTTCTAATTGAATTGAAACGTTACATTGCTAATATTGATGATCGCATCAGATGAAACAAATGAATTCGAGAACAAATTCAAAATACGAGTTCGTCTATCTCAATCTCAATTCTCCTTGAACTTTTCAAAAAAAAAAAAAAAAAAAAAAAAAAAAAAAAAAAAAAAAAAAAAAAAAAAAAAAAAAAAAAAAAAGAGGTGCGATGTTACAATCGTAATGAAACTCCCGCGCTAGAATTATCGTTCTTCTAACACAGTAGGCAATAAAGCGCAGTTCACAATGACTCCATCCAGCTCATGGTGTGAAACGAGAAGGAAAACCTCGTTTCGACGCTAATAGATGAGTTTTCCTGCGTGAAGTGCACAAGAAAGAAAAACGCGCGGGTTACAAAAAAGGCATTAACACGTGTCGTATTTTCCATTATGAAGTCATTAGGATGTTAGCGTGAGAATATTGAGGAACTACCCATTGTTAGACGATCGGCAATTCTCAAACCGGCTGCTGTAACTGAAGGACAATAAAGAACTGCTAGCTTTCTTCATTCCATAGGTTACGTAATGAGCATCGTTATTAATTGATTTCAAATAGCTAGAGAGAATCGTTTCCTTTTGGAACCTAATGAGCTCGAACCGTTAAGAATTTCCTGAAAGTAACAGTTCCGAAGGAGCAGTGGAATTCCACCTTGAATCGTGACAAAATCGAATCGATTTAGGATCTGATTAGAGATTTTAAGAGGGTGAAAATTGAAACGTTCATGTTTGGAATTGGTGCGTTCCTATAATGTCAACTCTTGATTATGCAGTTTGCTCGAATTTATTTCCTTTACAATCGCAATGCTTTCAATAAGCGGGTATATACTTGAAAAGCATGGAGATAATAACTAGATAAAGAAGCTTAAATATAAATAAAATTTTTAAAAAATACTCCACCGGGTCAGTCAGATTAATCTAAGTGATGTTAAATATAAATGGTGAAATGATTATACTTACATCTGCGGAAATAATAAATAGATTATTTTGGATGAAAAGAAAAAGATCGTTCCCTTCATCGATTCCTTATTCATTCTGCATGAAAGGAACATCGCAGTGTTCTCGGTTATGCAAAAGGCAAAATATCGTCACATCTATTGAGAGTCTTATTCCTCATTCTGTTTTCTACGATATTCTTCATTCATTGTCCTAACAACGACTATCACCCAGATCGAAAGAGTATCCTGTTTTTTCCCTTCTATGATCATAATTCTCGCAAAATATGACAAATGGGCGAGTTTGCGGTCGCTATCGTTTGAATCTCGAGGCGACGTTTACGTATCCATTAACGAACAACCTAATTGATGCACCCTTCGAAGAGGTAAAAACAAAAGTACACAACAGTGGCCTAATGAGTGGCCGAAGGGGAAGGCGCCCTGCTGAGAGCTAACCGTCCACAGAGCAGCTGCAGTCCACGTTTACACACACCCGAGCCGATCTATACGAGCAGGTGAGTCTTGGCCAAGTGAAGATCCCTATCTGCTCCCGCATTAATAATCATTATTTGACTTGAGCTCTAATAACAACTTATGAAAAATAGTTCTCACTCGGCAACAACTGCAGAAGTATACTTTCGGTTTCTTCCGTTGCCTAATCCATTAGGAAGTCACCAGTAGATAGGTGAAGGCCGTTGTCAATCAAGGACCCAACGACGATTGAAAACGAAATTATGAGACTAGACTAAAATAAATGGAAAACGCGACTAGATTAAAAACAAAAATGCGACTGGAATTGTTGGCATGCGGGCTTGAAAATTACAATATTGACTTGTATCCATCGAGTTCGAAGGATTGAATTCTGGAAGAACATTCTGAACCATCTATCAAAGGGTAACATTGACAAAAACCATATTAACGCGTAGGTATACACCTTTTCTTGTCACCGTGTGATCAACGGTCTCAATTACGGCACTATGTTTTCTGATTCGATTGTGGTGTGTTTCGCGTAAAAAGAGGAAACCGTTTCGACTCGGTTTAATTATAGTATAGAAGTATAGATGCACTAAAGCGATAAATGTCTATAAATAGCTTTCCGAGCCGTTGATACGTAGGCTACCCTTTTCAGCTCCAACAAACCAATCCGACGCTCGGCCCAACAGCACTGAATATCCCATTACTCGAGGACATCTCCATCGTTGGATCGGCTTCGCTCGAACCCGACTCGGAAGCGCGTTTTCAATGATTGGCTCCATTCAATTTTAATTTGCTTGACGACCGTTGGCCAGTGAGTGGTTCTGGTTACAAATGGGATTGCTTCACCTCCCCCTTCCGGCCGCCGTTTTCCTGTCAGGTTTATGGCTCCCCGAGCGATCGTAGCAACACCGTTCTCCCCATCGATAGATTTTCCCCGACCTTATCATTTACAATCGGAATCCTCGAACGTAATTGATAAGTACCATAACGACTACCGGCCGTATATAACTATCGGTATTTTTTGCTGATAAATTGAATTCCCGCCCCGCAAGAGAGAATATGAGATGAATTTTCGAGTGGCGAAACGATCTTTTTGAGATATTGAGAAATAAAAATGGAGTTCTTATTTTCCTTGTCGTCGCATTTCTTGATGTCCGGGGGTTGTGAGGGGGAGAAAAACCTGGCGACTCATTCTCCGATTTTTATTGGCTGGCCGAGCACTTTTGCCCGTTCGGGCATTTTCAAGGCGATGTGTAGCCATGGGGTAAAAAAAAAAAAAAAAAAAAAAAAAAACATCAACAAAGGTAGTATAAAATAAATTAGTTATAAAATGCAGACTGTCGAATAAGGTTCATAAACGTTTCTATTCGAAGTCATATACATGTAGAATCAGTGTTGGATAAAGCACTCCGAACACGTAAAGGGCTAATTGTATTCATAATAATAGCCCTCGCTCTCAGATCGCCAGACCTGATACGATCTAGCCATTTCCTCGCCTATGTTCGCCTAATTAAGAAATGACACGTCTGATAAATGCTAAATAGCGTTTTTTTTTTGTTTTAGAAATAAGTTTAGCTCTTTTAAGGTGAAGATTAAATGTTGGAGCATTGTAAGAATGAAAAGTAGTTTCATTTTCGTCCTGATGTACGCCAGATGTTGGATTTTCGCCTTTGAAAAATATAATATAAATATACTTCTTTTTTAAATAGGAGGGCATGATTACTCACGATCGAGTTCATTAACTATAACGGCGATGAAATAGCTGCTGTAGTAGCATGTTATTGAAGGTGAAACATTGTCCTTTTGAAAGCATTCCGCGCTCTGAAATCTTGGGGATTCCTTCAATCGAAACTGACTCTACGATTTCATTTTTTCAAGAATTTTCAAAGCTGAAGTGAAATGAAAAATATGATAATAATTCTTTTATTGCCTGTTTCAGACGGATGTTTCCTACTGTTCGAGTGTCATTCAGTGGCGTTAGACCAGACCAGAGATACGCCGTCCTTATGGACATCGTCCCAGTCGACAATAAAAGGTACGAATTATTTAGATTTCTATAAAAACGTTTCAACATGAAAGATAATAGAGGGGTTGTGAGGGGGAGAAAGACCAGGCGACTTATTCTCCAGATCTTTAATGGCTGGCCGAGCTCTTTCGCCCATTCGGGCATCTTCAGGGTGACGTGGAACCATGAGGTCCACAGGCGGTTCCACGTCGCCCTGATGAATTTTTCCTGAGGAATTTTTTTAAAATCAATTTAGAGATAATTATTAAATAGTTGAATGGCTTAGCTTATCGGCTCATTGGAAAGATTCTTCTCAAATTTGACTCCGAGAAAATAATTTTTCATGTAGGTATATATTCAAATTTTTCTTCTGTACACGTCAAAATATCATAAGTAAGAAGTAGTAATATGTAAGTTTTTTTTTTGGCTGATAAAACGTCTCAAAAAATAATTTTATACTATGAATAAAAAAAGGGATATTTTATTTTTCAGGTATCGGTACGCGTACCACCGGAGTTCGTGGCTAGTGGCTGGTAAAGCAGACCCACCTGCCCCCAGTCGACTCTACCTGCATCCCGATTCCCCGTTTACCGGTGAACAACTAAGGAAGCAAGTCGTCTCCTTTGAAAAAGTCAAACTCACCAATAATGAAATGGATAAGAACGGACAGGTAAGAATTCAAAAGTTCTGTACATGAGGGGTATTCATGGTGTACGACGTGTTATGTCTGCGACGAGAAGAACAGTGAACGTTAACTGTTGACGCTGTACTACATATGATACGATTCTCGTATCCTTAGCAGAGTCTGGGATCCATAATGAGCACTCGTATACAAGTCAACCGTCGGAACGTGAGTCTTATCAAACCAGCAGCCTTATCTTTTCGAAAGATAAAAGTTGCCGAATTCCTTCGAGCCGCTTGGATCGACGATATTTTTCTTTTGGGTGTCGCTCTTTTTCTGATATTGTCAGGATGAGGAGGCTATTGAGATTGCGACTTCTTCTCCATATTTTTATTCCTCGGCCGAGATCTTTCGCCCATTCGGGCATCTTCAGGGCTGCGTAGGTCCATCTGGTACTATGACCATAGGTACCATAGGTCATAGGTCCCAGATGGACCTATGCAGCCCTGAAGATGCCCGAATGGGCGAAAGATCTCGGCCGAGGAATAAAAGTATGGAGAAAAAGTCGCAATCTCAATCTCCCCCTCATCCTGACGATATTTTTGAGTGCCCCACCTTCTGATGATCTCATTTAATAAATTCTGATGTAAGGCGTTTAACACTGGACCATGAATACCCTCACTGTTACATTCTCTACTTTACATCTACATAATCAATCTCCATTATTATGATATCAAGTTACAATAACGACTGCTGTGAGACTGTAAGTTTTAATCTCTCTCATTTTCAAAAGTTGCATAAACTGGTTGTTTCTTCTTACTCCAAGTTGGTTTGCACCTGATATTTAACTCCCTCACGGTTGCCAGTCAATCAGCGTTTAGTGCTATTGCAAGAAGTAGCTGTCCATTCGCTGCCATTTCCTGTAGCAAAGCAATCATGGGCCGTTATAAAACCGTCGAACCGTCTCATCTAGACACAGAAAAACGAGGATTATGATTCGAAGTCGTTATAGGGGCGTGAAATTACATTTCACGCCTAAGAGTTAATTCAATAAGGAACGGGCGTCGTCCGGCGTTGGCTGCGCCTTTTGATGACGTTTTAAGAGCTTTCAAGCCCGGAGGCCTCTTGGCGAGATCGTTCTTAGTTTTTTTTATGTTTCTACTTTTTTGGCCTTTTACACAGGTATTTCGATGTGTGCGTGCTGAGGGAGTTCACAATAGACTTGAAAATTCCGTTTCCCAGAAGACACCGTTGAACAAGTCGCATTAACATGTGTATCGAGTTACCTTCTGTCTCCTTTTGCCCGGTTCTGAAGAGAATGATTAATTTATCGTGGGAGTTTCTTGACTGACCATTTTTACTGATTGAGTGGCTCGCTTCATTCGTTGCAACTTGATTACTATTTTCCCCCTACGAGCCCGAGCTACAGTTGATTCGAGGTTCGTATTCAATGAATTGGTAGACATGAAATAAATATCGTTCCGCGCTATTGCGTCGGTCTCGCCGTCTTAACGGACGTGGAACGATCACGTGACCACTCGTACATTTCGGCTGAAGGCCCTTTGAATTACTTCTTTCTCGTGTATGCATATTCATCGACTCGGATCCGCATAAGATCATCAATAATTCCATCTTTGAAAGCATTCTAACTGTTTAGGCGGCAGAAGGAAAACAAGGTGATTAAAAAATTTAACTGAAAAAAATTCAAACGATTCGAGTTGTATTATTGATGAGCGAACACGTGCAGACTCGCGGCCTGAACATTTTTTGTTCTCCGTTGCTAATCAACACTTGCAACGAAATTGGATCGTATTTGTAAAACACGCAGTCATTTGTCCAAGGATCGTTAGCAATTTAAGTGGTAATTAAGTACAATAAATTTGTCGACCAATGAAAGGGCGATAATCGACTTTTAGCTTCAACAAGTGCCACCTACTCGAGTGTCCCTTTCTTTTATTCATGTTAACGGTTAGTTCGAATCTATGTATAAAATATAATAGCAAAGAAAACAATTTACTTTCAGTGAATTATTTAAAGTAAAAAAATATTATTTTCAATTTCAGAAAGATTTCTTCAATGCATTCATATTTATTTAGGTTTTTGTTGTCGTTGAAACAGGGAAAATGTGGTCCTATTTGGATTTAGTTAGTTGATATGATTTTTCAATGTTCAATAATTCGGCTGACGCACGTTCAGATTTAGATTTTTAAATACGAACAGCATCCGAAAGAATAATCATCCTCAATATTTAGGGTTCTGAATGAGCATAAAACAATGAGTATGTTTTTCAACTCATGTGAAGTATCACTCGTACTTTGTAATTTGTTTAGTAAGCTAGTAGATTTCAACAGTACTCAATTTTCAAAGAAGTCTCTTACTTTTTCCCATTAAATCAGTATAGAAGAGGAAAATAAATAACGATTTGAAGTATGCGACAAATAAAATTATAAATAACTTTTTTTCAGGAGAAGTGGTGATTCGGAGATTCATATAGATTGGGCTACGTATGAGATATACATTGGGAATATCGAATACACACATAAAGGGGGGTTCGAAATAATTACATATCTTTTCATGATATAAATATGATGCACGAAATATGGTTGGTTGAAACGGTTCGGAAATAATCTGAAAATATTCACGTTCAAATGATCGCCACAAGCTCGAGCAGAGTAGAGACTGCCTCCTCGTTTCATATGTAAGACAATTTATTGTGACAAGGACTGTCACGCGAGACCAAGGCAGCCGACCTTTTGATCGCTATCGCCTCTCAGCCCAGACCGAAGCCAGTGCACGCGAATGGTGATCAAATAATCCTTATGAAACAAAGCCTTCTCGATTCAACTGCTTAGTGAAAACCTAATCTAGTGGTCTCTTTCAGACTCAGTTATTTGTTGATTAGCCTATCTTCGACGGTAAGTCGATTTGTGGAGGAAGAGTTCTAATAAAATTCTAATAGGGTCACCTTTGCAGTTATTGACCGTTAGTGAAAATTATTAATTCATGTTTTTACTTCGACTTGCGGCTGTGTATCGATCATAATATTGAACCCAACGATTAAACATCCGGTTGAGTCGTCAGTAAAGTGAAGTCAACGTCGTAAAATGAACTCAGAGTCTGAACTTCTCCCAAAATCTGAACGAATTTTTCAAACTAGTATGCAATGTTATCGCGATGCAGTATATTTAATATTCTCTTGAATAGATTTAGTAGTTTTCCACTTCTCGATGCTGGGCATAATTCATGGAAAATTGGCATCTTTTATGATCTCAAGAAGATACAATATATCAATTGATGAACACACTCTCAAAATCTAGTATAAATTAATGATCACTACCGATAAAACGATCATTTTCACGGTTGACAGAAACTTGACTGTTTTCAAAATATTTTTATTACACCAGGTGGAGCAATTTATTATGTAGAGATCATGCGTTTCTGTTCAATGCATCCTTTACCATTTTGTTCTCTTAACAGAATATATATCTGTCTTAATGTCGACACTATTACCTGAAATCACATGGACCATAATTTTGGGATTTGTAAAGTCTAATAAGGTCTACCAGTTTGTGCTCCGCACGTTCACACTGGTGCGGATTTATTGGAAGGAAAAATAATTCAATCATTTTCTTGCATTCACAGAATTAGGTGTTACAATTGACAGTAACCTAGTTATTCCAGGTGAGAAATTTAGCACTGAAAATGCATTAATTTGGGATTAGTGGATTTTTTCAAAACTCACATTTTCCGGAAAGTATTTTGCCCAAGGTAAATTCTCAAGGTAGATAAATAATGGTAAATTCGAATGGCTTCGGATTCATCGAAATGGCTCCCATCCTATGCTCCATTCATACAATACTTATCCTTTCTCGAACGTTTACGGTAGCTTAATCATATTGTTGCCAATTGAACTCGAAGATTAAGCAATCGTTTGCTGTAGGCTTTATTTCATTCAATCAGTTTCTCCAATGTCCGACCGGTTTATCCTTTTCATACAATCGGTTTCATGTATTTTTAACTGATTCCTAATTGGAAGAGGGTACTCAATTAGACTTTCGTGTTCCTTCAATTTAATTTATTTTTTCATATATTTCTTGTTATGACTAGGTGAAGATGGCATTAATTTCTTCTATTATTTTTCTCCGTAATTTTTTTTTTTCGTCTTAGATTCAGGTATGATGTGTTTTTCAAAACTTCAAGTACGAATTTTCTTGCCATGAATACCTTGGGTATTATCGGGCCAAATCTCGATTTTCCCTGGTCTGGCTTCTGTATAAGAATCCCGTTCTGCTCAATATCCATCGACCCCGCGTCCACTATCGTTATGTGAACCAAGGAATGCTTTGAGCAGCATTAGAACACGACATCGGAATGTGAACCCGAGACGAAAAGAACACACCTGAGGAGAAGTTGGAGACACTGCTAACCGTCCACGCGTGCCTTAGTCTGGTGTGAGGCACAACCTGTTTTTTACGAGTTTTTTGTGAGTCCTCAACAACGTGAGCAGCCTGTTCGTTTCCAACTCCTGTGACAAATTCTCGAACACCCTTTCTGCGTTTGGCGCATTTTACGAGTCCCCGCTTCTCCATAATTCCTAATTTATATATATAGCGGTTTTTGCCCCACGGGCTCTTGTCATTTTCTATACGCCCTGTCAGTAAGGCTTGCACAAGGACAAGTTTCCACTGTTCGAGTTTCATTACTACTCTACATGTAAACAAAACTTTCTACAGTTCATGAGCTTGTTGCTATTTTTTTTAAGTTGATCCGTTTCAAAGCAAGTCACGATTGAAAAGTGGTGAATTTTGGCCGAAAATAATACCATTTGGTTAGTTTACGAGAATCAAATTTAGCCGCGGATACAGATATATACAGAATTCATTACAGAGATCCGAATCCTAAATATTTGTGTTTTTCGTACGCATGATGAGGGTGTGCGTGTGTTCAGGTATAATTGCTCTACAAAATCATGATGTCGATCTCAAAAGTGAAAGTAAGATTACTGTGATGTGTATTTTTTAATGCTTGGAAATAAATCACGTACCGAACATTGCCGGGTTATTTAAACTTTCTCGCCACTGATCGTACCTAGGAAGTGTTTGTTGTTGGGTTATTAACTGCGTAACCTGGGCATCATAAAGCACGAACCCTTATCGAAACACGCCTCGGTTGGTAGCATTCCACCGTTACCAAATTCAAAATATCAAAAAGGCGAAGAAAAATAAATAACTAGGAGAAAAATAAATCGTGACCAGTGCCACGAGTGGGACGTAGAGCGCGGGAGGTCCACTCGGGTGTCGACTGTGTGGTATTATCAACAGTAGAAATTTATATCGCACCTTCGCTTCGGATTGGCCCTGCCATTGTAACCATCCTCAGGAGCCCCGTTGACTGCTTTATTTATGCTTAGTTAACAAGTTCCAACGAGGCTCGTCTCACCTTAAAACCGAATCTGAGAATTTGGTTCGTATATTTTTCATTCTTTCTTTTCTTCTGATGACTGAAACGGATTCAAAATTCTTTCAATGAAGATTTATACTCTTCCCCGTGGGGTTTCTGTTTGCCTTCTTCGAGATTTAGGGGATTTAAAAGGTTAATGTGGTTTAAATGGGAACTCGGCGTATTTTGCGCGACACGGAAATGATATATGCCGTCACAGATACCTTCCGTGACTTGATCATTATTTATGACGCGGTTGGGTAATTACTTTTCATCACCTAGTTAGCGGTCGGTGTTCTTATTTTGAAGAAAATAGAGGAACGAACGAACGAATTTCGATTTCGTGATCTAACGAACACAAATCATCTTCCGTTGTCGAACGATATCTTTTGTGAAAAAAATTGTGTATGTTTCTTGGGTACAAAAAACTATTTTGTTGGCTTTTGATCGAAAATTCTAATTCATAATTCTTAAAAATCAAACACTTTTCGTTTTCTTTGGAAGCGCTTTACAATTCGATGTATTCCAGGAGGTTGTACCTAGTGTTTAAATTATCATTATACTATCAGCGTATGAGGTATTTGAAAGTTTCGGATTCATCTCACATAATATTTTGTAACTTAACTACCCTTGGGAAGTTATTCATATTATGCGTCTTTTTTTCTGTTTCTTTGGTTAGTATTTCTTAATCTCTCACCTGAAAAAATAGCGACTATCTCGAGCGCTATCTAGCCCAAATACCAGGTCCATAACGCAACGTCGGCTCTTTTGGAGACGAGATGCCGACGCTGCTTATGGCGCGTGCCATGCTGATAATGTGTTGACAATTGTATATGCGCGAGGTCTCGAGAAATTATCAACCATATCTCGGTACTAGCTGGCCTTCCAAGAATCGTCACGTAGTGTCGCTGTTCGAATTGCTGTGGTGAAAGCAAAGTGCCGGAACGTGACTGTAATCGAAACGAGCTCGATTTGATTATGGTAATTTTTCATGATAAACATCCCTTTAGTCTTGCCGTCACTTGCAACCATCGCAGCTCATCTTGTTACGATTAATTTTCTCACATTTCTCTCATATTATTTTCAACGTCGTCGCCGCTGAGGAATGTAATGAATTCACGAATATAAACGGAAACAGGTGAAAACCTAAACGAGTTCGGTTGTTTCTGTGAGAATTATCGCTCGATGCTAATAGTGCAGTTGACATTCCATTCAGAACAGGACATCAAACTAGCTAAAAGCGATGGTTACTAATGAGGTGTTACCCTCATGAATATTTATTATTTCTATTCAGATTTATTTCACTTTTGACGATGAATGATAGATTATATTATATTGAGTTTAACAATAATTTACGACAAACATAAATAACTAGTTGGGACCTACTTTAAATAAGGACATTCTATTTGAATTACTACCGATAAGGGAGGAACTATAGAGCAACCGAGAAAGCCTTCCGATTGGAAGCGATCGGTCAGCTTTTGATTAATTCGGTACCGTAATCCGTTCGATAAAACCGCCGTAGAAAGGGGTTGTACGGATCGACCTAGCTCCGCCTGAACTCTACGGTAGTCCACAAACTCGCAAATGCGTTAGCAAATAATCCAAACGATTTGCAGGGATTGGTCGGAGCTTGATGCTCGGAGGGATCCCTTTCCATTCCCGTCCAACGTCGAACTGCCGGCTCAAGGCCGATAAATTTATCGACAAATGATAAATATACGGTCGGCCGATAATGGTCGGAAAGGCTTCGCGATCCCGTGCAAGCCACATGAGCTCGAGGTTGGCTGAAGGATGAACAAGCTTGTGTTGGTGGGCTCGAACGCGGGTGGAAAGGTTTATATTTCGTAAATATTGTCGATTTACGGTCTGCCGGTTCTGCTTTTTTAACTGCATCATTTTTTTCCCAGCGAAAAGTGAATATTTTTTTACACCTTAGTTCTGTTCACAATTGGAACGTTTATCAGTATGCGAATTGATATCTTTTTTTTTAAAGTTCATCGGAGATCTGTTAAAATTGAACCGACATGAGTAGCTGTTAAAGAAGATTAATCAATTTGGGGTGTTATCGATTCAGATGTATCATTAAGTCCCGTTTATATGAATTGAATAAATGGTGTCGAGTTATGAAATTGGAAAAAGTCAAAATCAAGCATGATGATTGGCACCGAAAATAGTTTTTTAGGCTGACCTACGTATTTCAGAGAATTACTGAAAAAGTTCTCCAGTACGCCCTTTGGAGCGTTCTTTTTGGAAAACGCGTGGAGTAGATTGAATTGAATAGTTAATAATTCTACTCTAAAGTTTCTCTCAACTCGTGTATATTCCCATATGGAAATCGTGCGCTGTCGTTAGAAAATGAATTTTTCTCACTAGATTAGTCATGCCCTGTTTGTGTCGTTGCCGTGTCCACGTAAAATCGTCTGTAAATTTATTTTATCCAACGCGCCTTTTCAAATAACTCAATTCTAGTCGTCGTGGTGCATAAAACAATTTCAAAATCGTTCCAGACAGTGCATCTCGAAACGGTAACAACGAGTTGTCATGTTTTGACGTTCCAGATCTGATGGACGTTTTGTCCTCAGCTGGCTCGGTTCTAAGGACGCGGACGGTAATGACTTGAGAAACCTCGAGTGCCATCAAAATAGTCGCCCCCACTTTCCACCGACGTCATCCGACCATCATTTTGTCCTCAGTCGTTGGAGATTTCCGGTTCCGGGCAACACGAGCCATTGTTTTAGAGTGAAATTACTACAAATGACAATCTAACTGCGCTTGCGTACTCACTACAATGAAGAGTCATGAATCCTGTCTAGAGATTAGATAACGGCTGAAGAATAAGGTTCATCATAATGGCTTTTTTCTTTTCCTTGTCATCGCATTTTTCGATGTCCAGGAATTGTAAGGGGGAGAAAAACCAGGCGACTCATTCTCCGATTCTTTATTTCCTGGCTGAGCAGATTCCGGGAGGATACCCGAACGGGCGAAAGTGCTCGGCCAGCAAAGAAAGAATCGGAGAATGAATCGCTTGGTTTTTCCCTCACAACCCCCGGATAATGGACTGGGATTGATGGTTGTTAAAATAGTTAAACTGCTTTATTTGAATTACATTAAAAATTTGCAAGTCATTAAACGCATCCATTGTTTTAGCATTACTTTAGTTATCCGTGGCTTTTCATATTTATACTTTTTTAAATCGATTTCAGTCATTATTTATTACCAAATGAGGCGATTAAATGTTAAAATATTAGTAATCAATTATAATTATTAATAGCAAATTGAAGTAATTAATAGTTAATAAATTACAAGCGAGTAAATTATCGCGTTAGGAAGCAAGTTATTATATTATCGGAACTTGAGAGATATTTTTAAACTGATGAGGCTATTTTAGTTTTGTCAAAACGTGAGGTAAAACGAAGGTTCTGAACGTTTTCTTCGATTATCAAAAAGTAACTTAATTAATAGAGATCCTGAATATTATCAAATCGTCCTTGAATGTGACGTCATTACACAAAAATGACGATAATTTTGTACTTATCCGTACTTATATCTACTTCCATTCACTACAATCTGTACGAATTCAAATGAGGAAATTTATTTGGTAGATTTTGGTTTTTATATTGTTGAAAGAAAAAAACGCTTGATTATTTCAAATGGAACGTACCACATGACTCAGGTTTCCCGAACGATCTAGCGAAGTAGAAGTACGTAGTTTGGTATAAAAAATTCATTTAATTGAATGCTTGTAAATTTGAATTTAAAAATTAGTATAGTATTGTAAAAATTGTCTTTGAGTGAAACCGAGCTGAACCTAACGATCGGCCAACTTATACTGAACCGTTGGCGTTCGATTATTGTAGTAACATTCATCCTTTGTTATTTGTACAACTTACCTATTAGAGCACAATATTTTGCCAGCAAACTTATCAAACACCGGGCTATATATCTACAGTTCACCTCACCTTTTGACTAGATCCAAACATTCAGCGATGTTACCAGTTCCAAAAACTGTTCGTGACTTGCCACCTGTTTGTTCGTAAGAGCGGTCGGCCAAACAGAGAAGCCTCTTGGACGATCAAACTTTTTGGGAAAGAAGATCTTCCCGTAATAATTGGCATTTTCCTGTTTCGTGTTTTTCACCACAGTCAAAAACCTTTCGTGTTCTCGCTTGTTGGAACAGAAAACGCGCGGAGTGCATCTGCCTTGTCTACCAGAAAATGCGTGTGTATCTTTGTCGAGGATCGAAGCCGTCGTCTCGTCATCAGGCAAGAGTAGATTAACATAAGTTAGCACGGAATGCTCTGTCGGATAAGCGGTAAAAATATTCCACACTTTTGGTCGAGATGTGGGCAATGGTTGCTCAGACGAAACTGATGCCTTGTCAGATGGTAACTCAGTTGTAGTGTCTCAGACTCGTCTCAAATGACCGCTTGTCCTTCTTTTTTGTCTTCTTTCGCCAACTTATTTTAGCGGGAAAGCTGATTAACTTGCAAAATTTTAATTGGAGACAAAATGAGTTTCGTAATGAAGAGAATTGTTCTTCACGTAAAAACAACCCTCCATCAATCGATAATGATACGGGAGGATAATTATAGTAATATTTCCCTGCTACTTTGATTTCCGCACACATTTTTTCTGACGCCACTTAAGTTTATCGACAGAACTCATTAGCTTGGCTTGGCAGTTCGCTACTTACTTTTCGCTGGTCAGTTTATGGCAGTATTAACTCATCGGGTTTCTTCCTTTGTCCCCTGAGAGGAGCAAGAGCTATTAGATTACAACCGTAGCTATTTAAGGCCTTCAGAACCCCTCATCTCGTTCTCATGACGGTTCTCACAGTATATCACAATTCGATGCTGTAGCAAAAGTTGATGTGATGAAAATGATAAATGTTTTTAAATGCGATAAATGTTGTTAATGTGGTTAGAATACGTAATGTAACTCTAATGTTGAAGGGAGAGTGATAGCTATTAGCTATTTTTGTCCTGAGACTTTCGCAAGTTGGGGCATCTGTAGGCATCTATAGGTCCAGGTGGAAATAAAAGAAGAGAAGTACTCATCGAAGATCGGTGCTCGATTGTCTTTTCGTATTAGCTTCTATTCCTATCATGAGTAGGTATACCTGTAAAATAAAAATCACCAAAAGGCTAACGGAAAGTTACACTAAGCAAAACGCAGGTATCTTAGCTCGAATGATGAATCGGTCTCGTTTTTTCCACGCTCACCATTTTCTGAAGCTCGAGCCGCGTTAAAGATAACACATCGCCACCGCCCTGATGATCTATCGGTCTCATACGCCTCAATTTCCTCTAGCTCTAACTCATCCTGCCCCGCCCTACCAGGAAGTCCTTGCTCGCCTTACCTCAATCATCAAATCGATACGAACACATCCGTCTCTATACTCAGCAGTTCGACGATTGATTGGTCGAATCTGTTACAAAAAATTAATCATCAGATAAAGATCGCAGATGATTCGAATGTATGTATTCCGAGCAGGTGTAAAGAAACTAATAGTAGGCAGTTACACCACATTGAGCAACAAAAACGCTTTTCCTGCAATCAATCAACGCCCTACGCTTACTCCTATTATTTCTTGATTTTGAGAATCAGGGTAGTTGCATATTAGGAATCATTATACGGAATATTTTGGTTCCGGTTTTTACACACTCACCCACTACCGCTAAATACGAATTTGAAACTCGTTGAGAAAAACTTGTTCGTTTATTTCTCACAAATATTTTAGCAGAATTCTGACTTCCTCCCGGATTGGGGAAAGTTTAATTTTTTCCAGCGTCAAAGTCCCAAGTTAAAGAAATTAATGTAGACAAAATGTTGATGACAGTATTTCTACAACCAACAATTTCATTTTTAAAGTATGCCAAAATCCATGTTTTGTTTAACAAAACGCCTGATATTGTCAGGGTGAGGAGGAGATTAGAGTGCCCTTTTTCTCCATATTTTTATTATTTGTCGGCCGAGATCTTTCGCCCATTCGGGCATCTTCAGGGCTGCATCGGTCCATCTGGTACCTGAAGATACCCGGATGGGCGAAAGATCTCGGCCGACAAATAATGAAAATATGGAGAAAAAGTCGCACTCTCAATCTCCCCCTCACCCTGACAATATCAGAAAAAGAGCACACCCAAAAGAAAAACGCCTGGATTATCGAATTAGATTTCAATTATTGATGGCCAACGGAAAGTTGGGGGGAGTTGTTATCCTACTATAATTGCATCGAACTTCTAATGTTCCAGATCGTTTTAAACTCCATGCACCGGTATCAGCCACGGATTCATCTGGTCAAATGGCGAGATCACGGTGGACCAATCACCGATCTCGAACAGGAACAGTTCAGGACGCATATTTTCCCCGAAACTGTATTCACCGCAGTTACCGCTTACCAAAACCAACTTGTAAGTATTAAATATATAGAACTCCAACAGATTACCAATGTTGGTTCTACGAATGACCTATACAGCTCGCTTCTTGCCCATAACCTTCCTCACGAGGAGCCATAGAGATTATGATCATTGAACATGAACCTTTTGAAATTATTCCATAGAACTAACAAACTAAACGAGGCATTTTTCTTCGTTTCAATAGATTTAACTCTTGGTATTTACAGTGAGGATTATCTCCAGTTCTGAACCAATAAGCCACGTAAAAGAGGTGATTGATGGAAGAGCAGCAAAATTAGTCAATTATTCGTATAACCTTGGATGAATAAGTCATTTTGTAGAGCAATCGATAGTAATGAAAAATCACGACGTTTTCCTTAATGTTTTAAAAATTTGATTAGGTAGTAAAAATAATGGCATTCTCTCCTAAAATTTTCACTGAAGTAATTGGTAGCAGCGTTGTTTTCATTGGCGACCCCCAATTTTTTCATGTTGGCCCTAGTTTTATTCCTTTTTCGGATTTTCAGATCACGAAGCTGAAAATCGACAGCAATCCGTTTGCTAAAGGGTTCAGAGATTCTTCAAGGCTTACGGACTTCGATAGGTGAGTTTTACATCAGTACATAAAAGTCGTTAAGAGTTGAGTTTTACAGCCGTATATCGGAAAGTTGCGTCCGCGATATGATCTGATGGGACCAACCGCGTAGACTTAGCAAGTCAACCGGTGATCTCCTGCCAGTGTTTCGAGTAACATTACGAGCGCCTTACTCGACTTTATCCCGCCGAGGACGAGTTTCTGATAGGATGTTCAACTTAGATTCGGATTGGTCAGGGTTTTCAGCTCCACGTCGCCCAGCTCAAGGGGGACGGTATGATAAAAATACGTATTTATCGCATTAAAGCGTTGGTATCAAGACAGGAACGTACTCGGGAATCTCAAGCGTCTTGTGGGATATTCGTTGGAATCTAGTGAACGCCGCATTTGAAAATTACCAGTCAACGATAAATTACTTAAATAAAGTAGTTTTCTGGCATCCTTGTTTTGATTCTAATAGCGTTTCATAATTTCTGCTTGTCATGAATTTCTAGCAGCGACGTTTTCTCCGCAAAACCACGCTAGTCATGTCAGAAACCATAAAGTCACTTCAGTAGTCAACGCCCGTTACTTTCACAAGTCATACCCTCAAGTTCGCTAGCATTGGAATACAATCAGAATTGTTCTCATTAACAACGCCAGCCATCGCCTTTAAATGTAAATAATGCCAAGTGAAATTCCAATGGTGGGCATGACTTTCATAGCTGACTTGAAGTTCCCCTCCTCGTGTTTTTGAGGAGGAGCGATCCGAGGCCCCCATTGGTAAGATTAGAGGCCCAGTAAACGGCGTGTAATTGCTTTCGCGCCTTGAGACTTCCCTTGCGCTTCTCTTTGTTCCTTCACCGACATATAATTGAATCACACTCCCATAGAAGATTCTAGCTAGGGTCCAACGGGGAGATAGATGGGTGTGACGCTTAATACCACTAGTAAATCACTTTTGGTTATTTCTTAACGCTCTGCTAGTTCAATTGTGAGTTAAGGTAGTTCATCATGACGACCAGTGATTTCGAAGGCGCGCCCGATACACAATGGGTAGTTCACAATTGAAAATAGTGTCTTGTTTATGGTGTAATCAATTCACGGTAATTGTGATTGTCATTAAAGCAATTGTATTAATCGAGATATTTTCACAAAAATTGTGTTTTTTTTTTGTCGGCCATATCTCCCATCTTCTATATTTATATTATTCAACAGTGAACGATTGAAGACTTGAGGGGGATTTTCCCATACATACAGATACATTTAACAAATGCTGGCTTTTAAAACGTATCATTTGTCGATTCCACTGATTCTCCGTAACTTCATTCTTTAGTTATTAGAATTCAACACAATTTTTATACTTGAATAATATAACCGAATCAGTCAAGCGCGCGAGTATATATTATTTTACAGATTACATTCCAATGATTCAAATTGATCAGGTAATAAGTTACCGCACTTTCGTGTGGTCACTGTCGATTATTATAATCCCTCACAACAAAAATATTAGCAGCCCCTTGCCTTCTCGGACGATTTTGAAAGTATCGATCGTGTTGCCAGTGTTTTACGCTTCGTTGAGCGGAATTAGTCGAAATTTCTTGCCCCTTCGGTCGATCATCTCTTTTGAACGACTATTTATTTCGTAATAGCTCTAACCGACATATTTTTCACGGGTTGGTCTCAGAAATTGCCTGGGTTGCCGTCCAAAAGGGCCTTTCGGTCTTAAAATTACCCTCCTCCACACATGTGCATTCGCACACCTCGCACAAGGAAATTCCTGGCTCCCTCATCTTCCAATTACTCGGCGCTTTTGGGTGCGCTGCGCAGAGCGCGTCACTTTTACGCATCCTTCGCCCAATTCAAACGGGCCGAGATTATAAGGCGGCGTCCGTGTTGTATTGCGGAACAAATCCTTGACGTGGTCTGTTGTTTCAGAAAACCACGTACAGAAAAGATGATATACTTGGTGTATGCCTGTTTCAGATTTAGTATTCTATAACCAATGGTACAGCCAACTTATAGTAAGATGAGGCTCTGTTTCTACGTAAATTAAGTAGCTGCTTGATGTCGTATGATCACAATAAGTAATTCAGGTTTCGTCTCACCATAATCTCAATAATTCAGTAATTGTTTCCATTATTCGTCTTACTTGGCAAAAAGGATTGTTTTGAATTCGGGATAAGTTGTAATTCCAATACTTCATAATAATTCCAGAAACCCATTATTTTTTCAAGTATCAATCAATTTCAATTATCAATAATCATTGTTCTTATTTACCTCTCGCTACCCGACAACGAGAAATGTTGTTCAAAATACCAATAACAAGTTCTATAATTTAGTAGCTTAAGAAGAATAGAGCTCTTCCTCTCATTCTTTTTCTTAATTCAGTACCAAGCTTATCATAATTTATACTGAAATCCCCATAGCAGATTTCTTACGACTTTTCATAAATATATTTTTACTGATTTTGCAGATTTCCCTTTTTTTTATGCGTCACATTAAAAATTGTGGATATTATCGGTAGTGGGTTTGAAAAATGTTGTCAATAGGGAAATTCGGGTCCCATTTCTTGTTCAATAAATAGTTATATGATAAATAATCGTACATGTCAGATTTTGAATTCATAAACTCGGTTTTTTGGTAGGAATAAAACTTGAATGAGTGTTAATTAGAAAAATCCATTCAATAGGAGTTCGTTCAGGAGAACTGCGGGGGATTTCCTTTACGCCATATAAATAGAATTTGTCAAGGCGAAAAGAGATGAAATTAATCCGTAACTAATCGTGAAGCACTTTGAGCGCGTAAACGAGTTCCCTGCCCGTCAACTTCGAAGCAACGACGGCACAGAGCAACTCGACTCGAGTGTTGAATGGCACCGTTATAATAGAAGGAGAAAAAATACATTTCTTCCTGTCGCTTGTCTCTGTCCGTCTTCATAATAATAGTTTTCCATTTTCAAATCTCGATGATAGAATAAACGAAGGCTCGTTCCCTCTCTTTCCAATTTCGTCAGAAGATCAAGGGGGAAAATGAAAGCGGATGGTGGCTTATTATTTGGAGCCGCAGGGAGAGACCCCCTGTGATCGCAGGCTAATCTCCTCGACACGTAATAGGTTTCAACTTCCAGTAGCATTCTTCACATCAAATCACCCGACGCACTCCCGATTCCTCGCCTTGGCATCGCTGGCTTTCCCCACGTCAATCCGAATCCCAGCTCGAAGTTTTGAGTCCATTACATTTTGACTGATGATTCTTCGTCCTGTGGGGTCTTCAGCGCGCGAATTGCCTCAACCACTAAGGCGGCATTCTTTCAGCTCGGTCATCCGGACGTCTCTTGCCCTCTTCAAAATCTTCACGGTGTCTTTACGGAGCTTTTCTGTTCCCTAGTCGTTCCCTCCCGACAAATTGAAAAATTAAATCCACGCCTTTTCTCATTAAGCTGGTGGCAATCAAAATTTCATTAGAGCGGGCCACTCAACCTAGAGCCAGGCAGCCCAGGTTTCTACAACCTTAGCGAACCGGTGCCGACAATTCGAACCGTGTCCCGAACCAAGCTTG
Source organism: Tupiocoris notatus (assembly GCA_037159825.1). NCBI lineage: Eukaryota > Metazoa > Arthropoda > Insecta > Hemiptera > Miridae > Tupiocoris > Tupiocoris notatus. The sequence goes on along the minus strand of JASJUZ010000569.1, from coordinate 151,889 downwards.
CTTTCGTCTCGCGTAATTTCTTTGCTCTCGGAACATTTCTCCGCAAAGAACGTAATGTGTGGTTTCACTAGTCGGTCCCACAAGAAAGCGGTTCGGATCGACGCGAATTGAAACGATTACCACGCCGTATAAACGTCGCTCTAATCGTCGACAAGTCCTTAAAGGTCATAGAAATCAAGCTAAACAGTAGTACGCTTAATGACCGTAGATCGTGAGTCCAAAGGATTTCTCTTCTCTCGTTATAGAAGCTATAATTCCTGCAGTTAGCATTCTCTTTTGAAAACCATTCGAGGGCTGCATCCACGTTCTTCAGAATGACCTCTGAACAGTATGGCCTCTTGTAGTCCAGACCACACAGCCAAAACGCTGTAGAAAGATAATGCCTCAACGCCTGAAGGACGCACTATAAGGGGCGAAAGTGCTTGACCAGTAAAAATATTGTGAATCAATTTCCTAGTTATGGTGCCCCTCGACACGAGACTAATTAGGAATAAGTTTTTGAATTCGCGCGCATTTATAGGCCTTTTCACTCGTCGTGAGAAATGGCTTCCTCGCTCTCGCAATGACTTCTGACCTATTGAGTTCTATACCATATTTTTTCCTCTATGAAGGATCAAGATAAGAGGTGGCGAATCTAATTGAATCTGATCCCTCCTATTTTTCTCAGTGAATGCAGCCTTAGCTGGCTGTACATACTATGTTAGCTGCGTTCGCCATTTAAATCTAAAGGGAAGCTTCTTTTATTACTCAGTGGTAGTATTTCATCAATTTTGGATGTATTCAAGACCTCTCGAGTGACTCACGCTGGTTCTACAAACTATTAACGGCGAGTCTTTTCATTCAGAGCCCCTATTTACCTTGCGTTCTGGTACTTTATGAAGCCCATTAGCGTGCCGAGGCCGCGAGCCGATGAAAAGATGTGTCTCTTCCCACAGTTAGAGGTTGTCCTACGGATCCCATGTTTATTACTTCGTGGTATATTCACACCTCTTGAATCCGAAGTTTTTACCGTATGATTCGCTTTTTTATTTCCCATTCAAAAAGCCCTATTCCCAACAATAAATTTCGACGTCTTTCCGTTGTATCCCAGGCTTGTAAAGGCGTTAGATATGAGTCTGTATAGAGTTTCAGGCCGATAAAAGCTACCTGAGAACTAAGCACGACGTAATGCTCTAGAAAGGTTGAAACGTAGAGCGATACGAGGCAAACTACTAAGGGGGCTATGATACCTTTTTCAACATGAGCGCTGGTGAACATTTTAGAACACTAGGACGAGGGTGACCTGTTCAAACTCGAACCTTCAGCTCCTATTGCGACTTTCAGTATTAATCTCAGTTGCCACGATTTCCAGAATTCAGTACTTGATCGAATTTACTAAATAATATAATTTGCACACAAACTCACGAGCTGTCGATTTCGTTGCCGCTGCTTCAGTAATTTGAATGATTGCTAAGATAATTGAATGTAACCGCCATTGATCGATTAGGTGCGTCTTTTCTCACGTTTGGCCGCTAAGCATAAAAAACCCAAATTCTTCGTCCCGGCGCTTTCCAAAGTCGCAGCCTTTTTGTTGTTGAAAATGTGTACCTGCAATTTATCAACTTACAAAGACAATCAACAGCTGTAATAGATATTAGTTATAACATATTAGTATAACAGAGAGATATTAGTCCCGAACAGCGGTCCGAAGGGCTCTGTCATGTACCGAATGGCAAATCCACCTTAAAAAAAAACCAACATTAACTATGGTTTTTGGAACGTATCGAGGTGGATTATAATAATAATTCCTGCAGATGTACCGTGCTTGTAAATCTGATCTAGGCGCTATCTCCAATATTTGTATCCGCTCTCCCAAAAAAGGTTTGATTCGCCGCTCGAACGATCGAATCCCTCAAGCTAACTGCAGATCTGATCGAACATCGTGCAGCGAAAACTACCTCACCATCACGCGTACGTCATCTCTCGTATAATTCCTTGCAACCCTCGGCCTGGAAATTACAGAGGGCGGCTTTTGCAGCGGACCTTTAGAAGCCTAATAACCTTCATTAGAGAACCAAACCCCCCCCCCCCCTGAAACCCACCATTATAACACCTCTAGTATAACGAAATTAATTGAGGGACTCTTGTCTACTCTTGCCAACTCGACACCTGCGAAAACGGATATTTTTTATTCGCCTAAGCCGTTTTTAAACTGTAATAATAAAATTAAAAATAAATTGCTTTCCATTTGCGAAATAATTGAACGAATGGCTATCAATTATAATATAATGTAATAATTAATATCATTGTAAAATTATAGCCTAAACCTTTGACCGCCCTGCCGCGCCTAGACCACGTTTTGAAAAACTAAAAGAAAACTACTGACTGATTTCGGCCCCTGAAAAGTCTAATTTTATTTTTGTTGTTGTTTAAGCTGTAAGTGGCAAAGCGTGAATTTTTAATATCCAATTGTTCATCGGGACTATCTAGCCAAGCTGTTGAAAAAAGCACGTTAGACTAAACTCACTGTTACACTTCCATTAGGCGAACCGTTCACAGTAACTTCATTATTCACGCTGTAATTTTGATTGCGTTATCTTTTTGATGATGGGCCCCATATCGAAATGCGTGTTTTTACAACTCAATATAGAAGGAAAACAAAATCGTAAAGTTGGCTCCGCACGCTTGGAGAGGAGTTATGACTTGAAAGATAATGGGCAGTGATGGGTCCCATTATTATTATTATTTTTTTTATATAGGTACCTCGGCTATGCTTGAAATCTGCTGCAGATAATTACGAGCGAATTGAATAATCAGCATTACTCAAGTCGGAGAGAATACTCGAGAAAAAAATATCAGCCCTCGAAGAAAGTGCGTTTTACGGTCTTTTTTGCAACGGATTTACAAGCCCGAGATGATTGCTGAGTTGCGCGCATATCTGCATTTTTTATAAAGTCATCCTCTCGAAAGAGTCCGTTTCTCACGCGACGAAGTGAATAAACCATTCTAGTTTTGCTTTATTTTCCTTGTTGGTGAAGTTTCGAATGAAGCAGCACAAGTTGAGAGTTAATTATGGGAAAACCGTTAACCTAATCTGATTACCTCATTGGTAGCCCTCAACTCTTAACCAGCATTTGAACATGAATAAATTGATGTTGGTAATAATCGTCACATTATTTCTTGACTCAAAGAGTCATGTTGCCTCCAAGGATTTGAATGTCTTCTTTTTTTTACTAGTTTAGGCATTAAATAAGGCACATACACTTCAGTGCATAAATAAAACTGTTCTAATTTTTGGTTTATTATTCAATAATAAACCATTGTAATCGCCCAAGAAAAAAAATTTTATAACCCCCCTCAAAATTTGATGTTTTACGTTTCAAGGCATGTAGAATCCGAATATCCAATAAAAAAAATTCTGTCTGTCCGCCGTACGCCGTACGCCGTACGCCGTACGCCGTACGCCGTACGCCGTACGCCGTACGCCGTCAACACTTTTCCGGCCAAACCATAATAGCTAAATTTTTGAAATTTTCACCAAAAATCAATCTCGGTCCTACGACGGCCCAATTCTTGAACCAACTTGCTAGCTCAATTCTAAGGGTATTTTTGGGGGGTTTTGAGGGGGAGAAAATTCATATTTTCCAAGGTTTTTCAGAAAAAGGTGTACGTGGTATCAAATTATATAGATTTTTGGACGCTGAATCGAATGAGACCATTGCCGGGTCGATAGCTTCATTGGTTCTCGAGTTATCGCAGCTTTTGTGCCGAATTTGGGAGATTTTCAGAAATTTGACATGAGGGTATAACTCGAGAGTTCTTGGAGCTATAAAAATCGTTCTATACTCATTGGAATGGTCGTCAAACACTCTCTCCAGCTGTACCGTTAGGCTAAAAATTTAGTTTTTAATTTGGAAATTAAGAAAAATAAAATAGATTAAAATTACAATAGTTGCTACGGAATTTTCCCCGATAGTTACCAATCTGTTTTTCGGTTGAAATGTTCACACATGTTCTGAATAATGACTATCTGAAATGGATAGTCTTCTGAAATTTTATTTGAAGCGAAGGAATAATAAACCACTGTACAATCATTTGCAGCGTTTTCAGTACGATTTGGATAGTTTTTAGAAAAGTGCTCATTTTATATCTTGCAAAATATGATAATTACCATGCTCATAATCATAGCGTCTTTCCTACCAATTACATACATTTAAATCATCAAAGACATTATCAGAAATTGAATCCATATCTTTTAAGCTTCAAAGATAATTGATTAAATAATGAATACAGACAAATTATAGAAATGCACTGCATTTTTTGTTTATTGAAAATTTCTGCTTTAGAGGTCAACTCAGTGAGCCGAAACGTCCAAGAGAATGAATTGATCTACACCTGAATATGGCACCAAAAGAAACAATCGGAATCCCAGATATAGACGTGAAATATTGTTTTACAGAAAAATATTGAAGGTAGGCTTGGCAAAGTTAAGAATGTTCCACAGCTCAAATTCAGTGCTCCGGCGAAGACGGGCGAATCGCTTTGACCCTCGAATGTCAAAATGAAATCGTCAAGTTGTTTTCTATTTATATGGTCGAAAATGGGCGTTCGGTCGGTATGGAATAGGGCTAACATCAAAGACCAGCGCTCTGACCAGTGGAGCATCCTATAAACGTTCGAAGAGTCGAACGTGATGTCTAGAAAGGTTGAGAGTGAGAGTTCGAAAACATGAAAAAATGTTTGGAAGAGGGGAAAAAAAGATGAAAACTAAATAGGTGTTTGGGCTGACGTTGTTGAGTTGTGGTTGTATTGTAGTGGTCTGGAGATCACCGTGTTCCGAAGTGGGTATCCCTCTTGCAAGATTGAACCATGCCAGCTCATGTTCTCGTGGTCGAGAGGCTCTCGGGGGGCCGGCCCGCTCTCAAAGCTAATGAGTCGGCCCCGTCGGAGCCGTAATCACAGGGTAAAGGGATACGAGGTGTGGTAGCTGCCACCTGCGCCTGCTCTTGCGGCATTTCAAAACCCCCATTCCTGACGTCCACTGACTGTCTGTCCGTTCAGCACGCATCTTATCTCTAGGATGCCTGATGTCGATTTTCGGAAAGGTGAGAAAAATTCAAATCAATCGACGAAATCCGTTCCTCACCTACGAGAGGCATTTAAGCCTGAATGAAAGTGTTTTCTGAAGAAATTATACGAATTGATTTTACGCAAGCATTTTTCTCCACCCGAAAAGCAATCAATACCACCGCTCTTAAAATGCAGGACATTTAAAATATTATGAATTTATAATATTGAGAAATTAACTCCTTTTTATTTTCATTAAACTTCTTCTACTTTTCTAATTTTTTCATTCCCCGCAAACATCTTGTTTTTCCCAAAAGACACATAGAACCTTCGATAGTTTTGCTGCAGACGGCCAAACAATATAAGTGATGCCGGTTGAATTCTTTGGCCAACATCTGCATGCTAATTATCCCCGTTCTAATAAACCTTGGTTACCGTTTGTGATAATGAGCCGGCAGAAGAAAAGAAGCGCGAGTGTGAATCCTAAAGTTTTCATCATTTCCGGAAAGAAAATACACCTTTGGCTTAGGCTCAAAGCTCTTTGAGTGCATGGTAATCACTGCCTTCAACCTAGCAGTTCCTTCTTCTTATCTGATCGTGAGCATCGAGGCGTCATAGGTCTCGACAGAGTTCTTCCAACATAAAAAAATTACTATGGTAATGACATCAACGTTTTGCGCCTTGTTCCGAGCCAGGTTAGCATACGACCTCACCTCTCTACGTGTGATTATTGAGGCAAAAAGTTGCTCTGATGATACCTCATTTTTTCCGCTCTTCGAGTAATTGAAAGAAAAGGTGCGTTATTCTGAAAGTGTGGATTATATTGAAATTAGCTCAGTTTCGGAGAAGACCGGATTTTTTCAGTCATTCTGCTACTTTCAGGGCGGTAATTCATTCGTGAAGAAATTTGATTCGATGTTCTAGTGAAACCTGATCTACTCAAAATTATGTAAAAAATCGTTCTAATTATGTTCAATGGTATAACACACTTAATTGACCGACGAGATATCACTTGACTGTTTCACTTTCCTAGAAGAACTCCTCATCCCTTTCTTAGCTTCTTCTTCGCTCATCCATTATGTTCAGTGACTCAGTTATTAACTTGACCGTTACTAAACGAATGAGTTATTGCTTGTAGCATAGCGGTCAGCAAGCTACCTGCGCAATACGAGCGAGAAATCCCGGTGGCAATCGTGATAAGAAATCCGACGACCGAACCATAAAGATGAATAGAAGATATATAATTAATTCGTCTAACAAACTTAACTCGATTGTGCCGTAAATATTATAATTCTTATAGTGGACTTTAATATGAGCTAAGAACGAATTTTAGGCGTCATATTTTTTTTTTTTAATTTTAGAACTAAAGAATATTACGACTTATTTGGTGCGTTGGGAAATTTGATGCTAGCAATTCGCTCCATTTTAGTTACATCTTAATTCTAAAACCTCTATTTGATCAGCCTTCTGATAAGGAAATGGAAAATGGATTGTGGTATATGATTTAAAAAGTAAGAGATTGATCAACTGTTTTTCTAAACCTTGGTGTGGATCTGGTAGCTAACGTTTGCCTTTACTGCTGGGCAATCAACTGTTTTATGGAGACGGATACTTTCATAGAACGTCATTCAGATATAATTAAACTTGAATTCTCGATTTTTAAAACTGGTAATTCTGCTAAAAACTCTCTCCACGAGCAGGTGTTTGAGTTTACAGCTAGAGAAAACTCTGGAATACCTAGGTTTTTGACATTTTTACTGCATTATGGCGAAAAAATGACGATGGTGATTCTTTGACAACATCATAATAATATGTCAACGAGCGAATTTCTCTAGACACGTTAAATTCAGAAGCTATGAGCTAGTAAATGTAGATTTCGAACTCTCAAAATTTACCAAGCTCACTGTGTTGAATAAAAAATTGGGCGAACATCATTATGATGGATGAAGCATATTAGGAAGCTAACTCTGTGCGAGTGCGCTCCAGGAGCCCTACGATGAATTAGTTGCAGCCGTAGAAAATCGCTTCATATATTATATTATATACGATTTCTGGGATTTCATGATTAAATGTCTTGGTTAAATAATCCTTTTCAGTACTTATTTCCGTATCAAAAATCCCCTTTCATTGAAAAGTCTAAGAGGACTGCAGTCTGGGAACAATATCTAATGATAATTTTGATGGATATTTTTCCGAATTCTAACAACGAATAGAGCAGAGCAAATAGAATCCATATCATTCCATAATTATTTCATAATGAGTAACACACTCGCCCTCTAATAACACTCGCTGACCATCGAGTGACGCCAGCGGCTGGCTTCCTGCGTTTTTCAAGCGCCGAGAGCCAGATGGTCAGAACTCCAAGCACCCCTTCATTTCCTCACTATTCCGGTGTCTTTGCAAGACGAATCATTCTGAACGTTTGCCTCAGGCCAACCGCAAGTAGCATTTCGGCAACCGTAAACATTTGTACTCATTATTCTTTCCAGTTATATTCACATTCGTGGATACCTTCGACAGTTTACAGCAAATTGGCCATGCGGCTGCTACAATAGATGGTTTTTTTTTTCTGCAACTGGAGACCGATTTTTTATTCATGGGCAGTTCGTGTGGAAGGTTTACGTAAGGTGTTTATAACGGTGATGAAAAGTGATAGTTGAAAATGGATAAAGTTAATTTTCTAACCTGCGAAATAATATAGTAGACTATTTAATTGACAAGGTAAATCGAAAACTCAAAAAGATGAAGAAAATACCATTTTGAAGAGAGTGCACTAAGTAGGCTCTTTTTCAAAAAATGTATTCTTTTGAATGAATTTTTTTTGCTGGATATTACCAAGTTTGACTTGATGAGCCGATTGAAATGTTCTGCTACTTCAAAATGAGATAGTCCGTTCTCATCGATCAAGTGCTAGAGAAAATCCTTCCTTATCATGATTTTTATCGTAGAAGATGATGTTATCAAATTTTTTCGATGAAAACTCGATGCTTTTTTTAAATTTGAATATACAAATAGCCGGAGGGTCATCAAGCCGCGATCTTTTTAAAAACACGGTAGTCAAAGTCTTACAATACCGCTCACATGAGATTCGACGTTGCAAACACGTCAAGAGACGTTAGCTGATGCGAGAGACTGAACGTGTTAACATGAATGTCGGTCGGCCGAGCAGGTGATGGTTCCTCGAGGGCATCGCTCGGACTCTCTGTCGCTCTAATGAAAACACTCGCTCATCAGCATTCAACCGCTGCGGACCCGAAGGCAATTTTTGAGGATTATATTAATATGCCGACTAAAGTCACCTACATACGTCACGTTTGGCTAATTTTCCCTCCAAGTCAGCCCGCAAATGACCTGGAAAAAACGTGGAAGATAGAGTAGCGCTGGAAATTCGAGATGCAGCTGCTGGATTTTTGGCGTTGATCAAGTTGATTTGCTCTCTGTGAAACGCATGCATTCCAACTTAAATAGAAAAACTTTAACTCTTGGGCTTACTAATTGCGGAATAACAATGAAGGTTTTAACTCGATTATATCACTGCAAAATATAATTGTTGATCACAGTCTAGTCGAATTCTAATGATATTATTATGAAATTCCGAAGTTGTTGTCGCCTCTCGGTGAAACGCAATGAAAATTAGCACCAACGTAGTCTCAGGGCCGAATGTCCAACAATTCACGGAATTCCGTGTCCCATGCCACTTAGGACTTGTAGAAAGTTGAGATGAATAAACGATTATTCGTCGGAGAATTACCATAAAAACGTGATCATTATAATCCGACTACCTTGGTTCTCTTTTTCGTATCTGACAAACTCGTCGTTTGCATGTGGCCGTTAAATTTGACTTATCTTCTTTTTAAACTTGTAACCCAGTTAGCTCTTAATAATAAAGCTGCACATGCGGAATCAATTCAACTCATACAACTACATGGTTATTCCCTTATTCGTACGCGTTGGTAGAGTGAATATTATTCTGATTGTTACCATTATTTTTGTTTTTATTTTTTTCAAAATTTAGAAATTTTGAAATATATATAGCTATTCCTCGCCTACTGAAAATGAAAATACCTTCATGATAATATCCGATTAGGATTTTTCATCTGGCTTTGGCTTTTTTAAATTTGACGAGTTTTACTTTCGAACTTTATTTATCTCTGTAAAAGCCGAGTAATTGGGGACATCGTGTTGTTTGGGGGTATTATAGTTCTCCTCAATTTTAACCTCGAGCTCCTATACACTTTCAGTGTTCTTCTCCTTAAAAAGTGAATGATGAATATTATTACGACACGGTTGATGGTAGGTATAATGATGAATTTCAAACGCAAAACCTTTCTCATGATTCCAAGTTGTTTAATAGGCAACAGGACGTCAATAATCGATTTAATATTCGACTCTAAAATGTTAATGAAGTCTACTTGACGCTACCCAAATGATGGTTTTTTTCAACGTCCAGTTGTCATGTGTAGAAGATGATCGATGCAACAATCGAGCTAAAGTTAGATCCATCGTATGTCTAAAAATAAATTATTACGAGTAGACATCAATAGAGTTCACGTGATTCTGATTTCATATGGAAAATTAATTCACGGCCGGCGGAAAGAATGTTTTCGATAATTCATTCGAAATAACGATCCTACATGAATGGCGTTAGGAAAAAATACTTTCGGCGGTTACGACGGTAATAAACTCAAAGTCGACTTTTATTTTCTCATGTATGAAGATCTTCCATTCTTAGGAGCAAGAATGAAACTTGACGTTTTTCCAGTTAGGAACAGTTGAAGATTACAATCGCATGCGCATGAGGGTGTGAACGGTTTGCCCTATGTCAGGTGTGTGACAGTTTGTAACAATTATTGAGGTCCCCACGTTCGCCGGCCAGGCCCTTAAAGCGGAAGCTCTCATATTATTATTTTTTTCCTTTGTCAATTAGGTTCGTCTCTCCAGCGTAAGAAACAATGATGGCTAATGACTCCTTCACCCCTCGGGGTAATTTTTCGAGATAAGGCAAAAGGGGCCCGCCGAATATTGTCGGAGCTCGAGTGTAGGCCATCAGTTATGACGTGCGCATCTACAGCGAGTAGTCGTAGCTTGAATTTATGTTTTATTCACGAAATTGTTTCAGAGGGCCGAGCTGGTTTTACGGGATAATTCGTTTCGCGGTCGGGTGAACAGCTCAGGCGCGGAAACTGTTATAACACGTGGTTGATGCTCGTAATTTCATTGCAAACGCCTAATCCGTTTGGCACCTCCGCTCCATTTTCATTCGTACGGAACCCTCCCTTGGCAATGATGAATCCGTTAATGTGGTTTGACGTCCATTTGAACGATATAAGTAGACAGTTTAAACTGTAATCTTGAGATACTTGCATTTTTTTCCACACGAAAATGACTTATTGAGCGAGTTTGCCTGGCAGGAGTCCAAACGATGTAAATGGGGCTCCATGTCACGCCATAACATTCCAAGACCTCTACATCATGGAAGCACTGTGTGTAATCCAAAATCTTTTACGATGTAAGTGAAGTCGTTATTTCAAATTTTTAACTCTTAACGACCAATTAACATTTGCTTGGATGCGGAACAGGCGGTTTTATTGGTCATTTCGGCGCGAGGTCCGCGCCAAAACCCATTTGTCTTCCTTGGGCCTCCAAGAGCCGGGAGTATCAGAAATCGAAACTGACAAACGGCTAATGAATGTTTAACGACTCACGAATTAGACCTGAGGACGAAGACTAACTTCATTACTTTGGAGGACTTGACTACGAAGTCCGAAGATGGATTTAGCCGCTTTAACATCAGACTCAAAGTATAGCGATGCAGGGACCAAGGAGGGTGTTTTTGATTTCTCGTGGGCGGTCAACAGGAGAGAAAATGAGAGCCTGCAGAGCCCGAGGGCCTAGCAACGAGCCTGTCATTATGAAAGGCGGCTTCACTTCAAAGGAAAGGTAGACCCCGAAAACACCTCGAGGCCAATTAAGTACAATCAATTACGTGGTTTTCATGTTGAGCGTTCTCAAATGCAAAGGAAGAAATAGTGAGAAAATGTTCCTAATCTTCACATGTCACTGGTTGTCAGGTTATGTCCGTCATGGCACGTCAGAGCATTTCATAACAAACTCGTATGATACACGGGATGTAGGCTACTGGTTTCTGACCCTCTTCTCTACGTTTTAGAATGCCTGGCCATTCACATCCTATGAAGAGACTATTTATTTTCGATTATGGGTTTAAATAATCGTCTCGAACGTACTGCAATAACTCAAGTTCGGGCACCTATGTCCTTTTGGTACATAATCATTTCTGTATAATTTTAATCAATATTTTAGCATTTTTTCTGATTATCTATCTGAGTCTTTGATAATAACAACCATTCTCTTCAATAATATACTTAGAAAACCGATCAAATTTTAACAAAGTCTTGAAAGAAATTTCACGTGATGGAAATTTTAATACTTTAATTTCCGACCAGGCAACCTTTTTCAATTTGTAGATTGGTGTTTTTCAATTTGTGGACTGAAGCCAAAGGTATTCTACGCAAGAAGGTACCTCTTTTCATGATTAACATTCAATGAAATTGCGCCATGAACATGTACCGAATAGTTGTAACCCGAAAGGATAACACGTGATGTTTCATTGCCGTAGCTAAAAGCAATCCCACGTTCATGTCATTGTTTGACTTCTATTTAGACCCCTTTCAGGCTGTAATGGGTCACGCGAAAACTGATAGACGACCGTCTAACAATAGGAAGGAGTCCTTCCTGAGCGCCGAAAAGGTTTTTAAAAGCTCAATTAGACTCGACCTCTCCCTCCACTGCAGTCCTGAGACAATGGTGAATTACTGTTGATCGCCCAGGCGATGTGGGTTTCAGGCTGCTAACGCTTTTGGATACGGTTCGTCGTCGCCTGTAATCGCTGAAGTAACGTGACGTTGTTACACCTATTCAAATTCGAACTAATCGTCAGTGGATTTTTCGCGAGCAAATTACCTCTTTCCGTTCGTGTTTTTGTTCGAAGCTTTTAGCCCGACAGAACATTCGGGTTGAAATGAATATGAGAGAGAGCAACCTCAAAATACACGAAAGGGTGGAAATTATTAAAATGATTCAATGGGCATTGGGAAAAATACGAATTATTATTTTACAGTTACTAAATTGTTATGGTTTAATTATCAGTTAAATCTATATTTAAAAAATCAGGTATCCGTCTTTCGTTGACAACGGCGCGGATTTATAGGGAACATACCTCATTTAAAAAATGGCGAGAGGCCCTTCGAGTAATTTTATCACTTATTCCTAAGCGGAAGATAATGCCAGCAGTAAAATGTTTCGTTCCGTTAAAATTTACGTTTCGCGGCCGAGCCCTTTCGAAACCGCGTTAATTTAGGCGCTTTCCGAGGACGGATGGCAGGGGAATTAGCATTGTTTTACGAGTGGTTGTTCCTCTTGCGAAAACCGGGTAAGAGAGAGTTATTGCTGGAAATAAGATACAGCCCTGGCCTTGCGATACGAATGGAACGAGAGTTTAGGGCCGGGTTGAAGTTAAGTAGAAGTAGAAGCGAAATGGTGTTTAGACCAGGGTTTGGTCGGTGGGTGTGCCGAGTATTAACTGTTGCATTAGCACGAGAGACGGTAAAGCTGCTCTCGAGTAAACGGAGTGGGGAGTGTTGCCAAGCCCAAATTGAAGGATTAACCCATCCCTATTTTCTTCACGGCCCTCGCCTTTCCGGCTGGTGTCTTGGAGCTTTTCCGTTGGAAGCGAAGCAAATTAGCGATTCCCACCGAGGATGGTTAATCCGAAAGATCTCTCCTCACCAACTTCCCCACTCTTCGCATTTCTCTATCGTTCTCTTTCGTTCTATCTTTTTCCTTCAATGTACGCCCTCAAAATATCAAATCTATCCTTCAATCGGCTACAAAATATCCGATAATACGATCGGCTGCCCAGGTTCAGTTCGACAGTTCATTAATTCGAGTGAATATTGATCTAATTATATCACTGGAATTCTCCGTACAATTTGTTTCGTTAGCCTTTTATTCGAGAAACCGCTCTTGCCTATTCCACGCGAATAGCTTCCTCAACTGGAAAATTACTTCTTCTGATGTTTGTATTACTTATGTATATTTGAATAAAAAAATCGATTTTTGTTTCAGGGATCCCATGGATATGATGCTTATGGAACATCACTTCTTACGAAGTCCTCTTCGCCTTTATTCGGAGTTGGATGCAGAAAACAATAATAGCAATCCTCTACTTTCGGCTGCGATGCTGGAAAAAGCGCGTGCCCTTTGGGGAGCTGCTGGCGTCGCTCCTGGACACCCGATCCTGGTACCTTCTCGGATGCCTTTATGGGCTGGACATTGGCCTCCACCTCCGGGTCTTCTTGGGCCTCCGATACCAAGGCCTCCGCAGCTGACGCCACCCCCGGCATCAACACCTTCCTCGTCCGGATCACCGTCACCTCGGCCAAATACGCACAGGTACAGCCCATATCACGTGCAGGCGTCACCAGCTAGGAACTGAACTGCTCAGCTGAATCCAACCCTTAAAAAGCACAGGTCCGACTGAGAAACTGAATTCTGCCTCAGGTTCAGCATATATGTGAAACTTTCCGAAACATTTCTCATATTCATTCAACGTCTATCACAATACTCTTTTCAAAAAATGTAGCAGATCTTGCCATCATTAAATTTATTTCATTAATCTCAAAAATAATTCGTATCGAAGCGACTGAAATTTCCTTCGTATTTTCATACGTATCTGCTACTAGTGCAAATGTGCGATTTTAAAGGCGTTGGAGAAAATTCCTGCCTTTCCCGAAGATCTTAAACCCGATGTGATCTGAAGAGTTCACATAAATATGTGAATTCTGGAGAAGAAGATCCCCAATAACTGAATACTAGTCTATATTATCTAATAGATGTTGTCTCACTGTCATCGGAAAATATCTCTGATGTCAGAAATAATAATGTAAAATCCTGCTCTCATCATATTCATCTCGTAAAGTTTTCGTCATGCTTCAGAAGGGGTGGTTTAGTGAAACGAGGGTTGCTGAGTGAAATGGTTGATTGATTCATCATCGGAGAAATCAGTGCAATTTTATATTATTAACCTTTATGTAACTAGTAATTTATCTAAGTGTACATAGTCATGTGTTTCGTCAGGTGTTTTAGATTGCAAACCAAAGATTTGTACATAGCAAAATTACGTGGAGTAGAAATAAATTTAGGCTCATTCCAAATAAAGAACTAGCCGTGTTTGTATTATTTATTATACTCTTCCTGAATGGAATAAGTAGTCGGTTATTGCGAATTGTGTAAACAACATCAATACCTAGCAAATCTTCTGAAATAATGCTGTCATAATTGCTGGAGTAGGAAAATGTAATAATCACGAGGCACAATTTCCGTGATTGGATTAACTTATTTTTAAAATGTGATGTAGATTTATGGCATTCATGTTCGATATAGAAATTGACAAGTTGTATATAGATGTCCTGAGTGTGGTGTATGTACCGTTGACGGCGCTCCACAATGTATTTATCTATTGAAATATATTGTTGGAAGTAGATGATATTCAATGAACAGTCTTAAATCCCAACAATTGCGTCTGAAGATTGAATAGTAACTACGGAAATCAGAAGGTAAAGTATAATTTATTACGCACAGTTTACTCAAATTACTTGAATGCGGCGTTCACATGAAGGTAAAAACTATACTTGTTTGGGTGAAAAGGTTTCAGTGAAGCTGGTTATCAAGAGTTGTTAATATATTTGAAGTTGATGAAGTTGATGTTGTAGTTGAAAAGTTGCAGTTGACGTTATAGTCGAACTTGGTGTTGAGGTGGATTCAGCTATTTAAAAGACGAAGGTGAATAAGTTTCAGTTGAAGAAATATTAAAATTTACAGTGGAGAATAGATGGTTGGAAGAACTTGAAATTGAGGGTGTTGATATACATCCACCACTCGCATCAGGATGAAGAAGTTTATTGGAAGTTTGATGATGGTTAAGTTAATGAGGTTTGAGACAGGTAAATGAGACTGAAGTTGATCAGTGATAATTTGAGGGAAATGAAAATAATGCAAAGTTGAAGAAGTGTTAGTTTCTGCTGAAGAATTGAACTTATTCGATGTAATATAAAAAGCTGAAAACTTCTATGCTCAAGCAGCTGGGCATACTTTAGTGCTAACACTTAAGTATTTTATAATATACGTGTCAAGTTAATGTTCCCTGTAGAGGGAAGACAATAATATGATCAAACGATAGTATTATTAGACATTATCGAATAAATTTACATACATGGAGCAGTGTGCTTCCGTCTTCTCAGGTAAACTTCAGGTCACCTAAGGGGGTTCATTCATTCGACCGGCGGGGGGCGGACAGTAGACTAAACCTTCCTTTCCACAGCGAAAAGGATAAGGAAAGGCCTTCGTTTGTTGTTTTTTTCTATGAACGAAACGCGTCTGATCGGTTGACAAGGGCTATTGTGCGCAAACCACTAAACTATAAAATATACTGCCCGAATCTGTCCTTCGGATTGCTTTTTTGAGTTTTTAATCCTCTTAGGTAAGGTGGGAAGGTGAAAAACGAAGTAATATCCAAAGCTTGTTTCTGAATGAAGAAGTGTTTCCGAGGAAAGGATGGAGCTTGGAGAAAACGGATTTTTTGCCTATGTGTGTTGACTATTACAGCGACACTGTTTATGACCCGAGTAGGAGTGGTGTTGAAAGAAAATGTCCACCACGTGAAAAGGATGGTAAAGGGAGGTAGATTTGAGTCACGTCAAGATAGGTTTATAACCAGATATTTTACGAGGCGTTCTTCGATTTTACCTGAAAGTTGGACTCGTTCCGAAAAGCCTAACCTATAGAGGTGTTTACCAATCAGGTTATGCGGTGTAGGAATGCATCTAAAATCTCTTGAGTTTGTAATTGGATAGAAGTTCCTATTCAAGGAAAATCGCCCGTAACTCGGAAACGCTTGCTGAAAATTACATAAATTTGCATCGCATTAAATTTCATAAATTGACACAATAATTCAAGGGCGAAAATGTTCAGTGATGAATCGTTATCACGCCTCGGTCTAGCTGTGACACGGCCTTGGCAACGCGTTGAATAAAATGCCCATTAGTGCAAATTAGACGAATTTTTCTACCATGTTGGCACCGTTTCAAAACTTATACAGATTAAATCAAGAAAGTACCTGGTACCGTCGTTGGGAGATTAATTGCCCTTTTGTCGTCGCCACCGCGGGGCCGAAATTACTGTAATTTAGCGATTCAGCGAGAAAATCGATAGCGGCCGAGACGTTATCGCGTTCAAGCGGAAGCGACCAAGGTGAGTTGTCGTTTTAGTAATTTGCTTTAAATCCACCTTCTTTTGCTTCAGAAAAGTGCTACTCATTAAATTTTCCCGGTTCTAGTAAAATATTTTGTGTAATAGTTTGCGTAGGTGTGAGAAAATCTCGAAGAAATCTGAAATCATCTTGGAATGATCGTTAAGCTTTGAGCTCGTTTGGGTAGTATATTTTCCCTTCGATTGATTTCATAGTCGTTTCACTGATCTATTGGCAGCACAAATACTGCCGCGCACTCATTGTTACCGCTAACTTCAGTATAATTATCTCGGCTTTATCTACGATTGATAAAACTGCTCTAAGTAAATAGTAAAAGTCGGTTTTTTGAACCACGCGGTCAACTTTTTGACGACGGTGTTAGATGACAACAGCTCGGAAAACGCGTTTCTCGAAACTCTGTTTGCGATTGATTACGAGTTAGTTAGCCTTAACTGTAACCGAACTTAGACGAGGCCGCTCATTGGTTCGCTGGTAAATATTTTTGCATAACAAGTTAACCTCTGTGCGTTGTCTGGAGAAAAACTCCTCTTCAAAACCCACCAAAAATGCCCTTAGAATTGAGGTAGTGATTTGGTTAAAGAATTGAGCCATTTTCAGACCAAGATTAATTTTTGGTGAAAATGTCTAGAATTTAGCTTTTATAGTTTCGATATTTTGATCCCACAATACTTATTGTTTTACCAATTCTTAGTTATCGCAGTTTTTGTGAACAATGTTTGAGTACGAAAGAAATATTAGGAGATGAAGCCGTCAATATCCTTCTTTACTCAATGAAATATTTTTATAGAACCGACTGGATATAGATATATATTTTTTTTTTAACCAGAAGTTGAGTAGGAGTAATTTGTGTAAGTAGTTACGATTGGTTGATGAGTGAAAACGTTCAATTAAAAACTGTAACTTGGGACGATTAGAGAAGTGCGATCGATAGTGAATCGATCGACACGTGCATGACATATCGCTGTTCGAAATTCAACTTACGCCAAAGCAAGGTCAAAGCGAAGACAACTCGACCGTTTATCCTCTTCTTACGAAACCGGTATTGCCGTCCCAACAACAGACGGAAGCCAGCAGTTAATGATATGGTGTCAGTTGAGCTTCACAAGACCTACCTACGTGTCTTCACATTCTCAGAATAACGCTGAAAAAAGAGAACTCACGAACACACATAGGTCCTATGGTTTTGGGAAGAACTTACAGACCACGAGCAATAATTACTCCTTGAGTCGTTGTCGACGAGTAACAACCCCGGATGATAATTATTATGATGGAGCATTATGCAAATGACTAAAAAGTTCCGACTGGTCAGTTTGCTCCAGTCGAAATTCTAATGATTTGATTGAATTATTTTAATTAATCTCGATTCCTTGGATATCCAGGGTATCCTGTGAGTATTACAACATTAGCATAGTGCGACGACGTCCGAAAACGCGCTTTTTGAACCTTATTAACACCACGACTGAATCGCTTACCATAATTTCATTAAGCCGACAAAGGTTTATGAAAAGTAGTGAGCGAGACGTTATTAACAAGTGTGAAACCGAGGTAGTTCGCTTGATAATACAAGCTGAAATGTGACGAATAATATGCAAAATAAGTAGCAAGTAGAGGTAATAGTGTGAGGTAGTTTTTTCCTTATTCAGTTGCAAATTACTCCTACGGCTGAACACCCCGATTATAGCGGTCGGTAGCAATAGCTGAGCTAGAACGAATGACCATCGAAAATGGTGAACAACGATTAAATTTGCTTAATATTCAAAGATATATTAAGGTGGCAACCTGGTGCAGTAGCATCTCAAGTTGTGCGCACTGCAATTATCCGGTAGACGTTGCAGCCATGTAATCTGCTCAGTTGACTTGCAAAGTATGAAAATTTATGCAAAACGTGCAGCTCCGCAGTCTGTACTTAGAAACATTAAACCAGCGGGATAAAAATACGAAAGCGCGGCAATTCCGAATAAACGAGCCTTTTCATTATAATTTTTTCCTGTGAGAAAACTGATTGAATTTACTGACAAATGTGAGTTAAATACAGGAAGCATTTTGGTAGGTACTGTATTGAGGGAAAATCGATTTAGTGATTTTTTTCTTGATTTCATCTGTTTAGACGGAACTTTCACAGGTCTTTCATCCATTTGGACAGGTTAGGGAGTACAGTGCTCTGCAGAAGAGACGGATGAAAATGAAATGAAAAGAAGATTTATTCCATAAAATATACAAAAAAAATTAAACACTTCACATACAATGGAATTACCCCTGACCATAGTAATACAATTACTGTGCGGTCAGGGGGGTTGCTCTCGGTGTAAAATAAATTATGTCAAAAATAATCTCTAACTAATATTGAAAAAAAATAAGGTAATACTATAGATACCATACGGTAATACGGATAGATATCAAGGAAATATAATAGAACGTTTCTTTAAAAATTTCTCTTTCAATCTACCGTAGTAAAAGCCAATTAAACACCCATATCAATTGTCATTTTAATTAGTATTGTACCTACCTATGAAATCCATGAAGACACTCGAGCTATGGAATCAGCTATACGAAGCGCACCTCTGTTCTCGCCGTTTACGCTGCGGATTGCATTAGTTGACCATAAATCACGCATCTTCCAACCACGCCTTTCCAGGCGCTCGTTTGTTGAAGATGCCGCGAAGAACTGCCAGCGGGAAAATGCTTCGCTCAAACGATTCAAAAAGATACCCGACCAGACTATGGCTTCATTGTTGGATGCAGTGCCCGTTCTACATCTCAGAGATGGTTTGCAAAATAGTGGTTCGCATCATTGCCACTCATTCATCATCCTCTGGACGAAAGGTTCGAAACCGCCGCTAAGAATCAAAGGTAACCGAGTTTCATAAACTGTAACACGTTGTCCGAGGGAGCGAGTAGTTTCATTCATCCTGAACGATCCACTACGAAAAATAATTTTAAAACCCAAACAGCAAGCTCTTTTGGTGTGCAAAAAATTTAAGCTGGGCCTACGGGTTCTGTTATACCTGGGCGGCAAATGGAAGAATTTATGTCGAGAAAGATGACGACCTCTCTTCGAAATCTATCATTGGAATGCCGGTACAATGGCCTCTACAAAAAATGATGAAGTTGCAGTAGTCTGCTATTTGAGATGAAACTCGAAAATGATATGTTAAAATAGTGAGTGAGAAAAACCACCTGCTTTAATTCGATTTATTGAAATTAACTGTGCAATTATTTCGCTAGCTGATCAGTATCGAGCAGAATACACAACGCTTACGCCACTTATTTTTAAGCTCGAGAAGAACAAGTTTACATTAAAAAGGATCATCTACGCAGAATGATGCAACTCATAAAGAATTAGATTCCCGTAAATCATAAAAATTGCAGATTATCATATTACCTGATCATTTCACTATTTTCGGATGCTCATTTCAAGTTTTTGAGAAAACATAAGCAGTATGGTCTTTGACGCATAGTTGGCTCCATGTGCCGCCTTTTTCAGATGGAGATTGTGAGGAGGTCACAGCGCAGTAATCCCTAGCAGTCTTGGTCTGGCTAGCACGGCCAATTCTACTAAAACTAGTTCGCACGGACACGTGGCTAGTCTTATTTCCGACAATTCCGATCCGGCAACGCCGACGAACGTTGAACGACGAGGTAACAGTCCCGATTGTCGGGCGAATTGTTGGGAGCCGTAACTAGTTTGCCCTGAGACCTGGTATCGTTCAGATTGCCCTCGCCCGTGTTCCGTTGACCGCGACGTCGCCGATAGCCGACCATTTCCCCCCAATTCGATTTTCCTTCCGTACATTTTGCCTATTTCCGACTTATTTTGGTTTTTGATATTTTTGCCCAGAAGATATTACTATAATTTATTCGGTTCAATATATAAAATTAATTTTTTTTATCTTTTCAATTTTCTTTTCCTTTAATTCGTTCCGTGTCAACTTAAATTTAATAAGTCGTCACAAGATGCCCATTGGCGATTTCGGATTTGAAGCGGCAAACATTTTTTGACATAAGATTCACGTAAACAGAATTTTTATTCATCTAAGAATGGCGTTGCTATGATTGGAAATCTAGGCCACTTTCAAATGGTCACAATTTTTGAAATCCTCATCTATGAAATGGCAGATTGAACTATCCATACTGAAAGAAGACGATTTTTCAAAGTTATACTGGAATCATCTGCTGGTTTGGGTACACTTTCCTTGGCAATATTTCTTTGCTTTTCCTTCGCTCTCGCTCTTCTGAATTGCCATCCGGGCAAAGATTCTCCGCCTCCTCTGTAGTAGAACCAACGGTATCTATGGCCACGCTAGATGATTTCATGCGACCTTAGAATAACCATAGCAGGAATTTACTAACGTTACATTCAATAAAGTGGACCCTATGGCTCTACGTCGCCCTGATGATGCCCGAACGGGCGAAAGTACTCGGCCAGACATTAAACAATTGGAGAATGGTCGCCTAGTTTCTCTCCCCCTCACAATCCACGGATAAAGTGGACGATCGTCGGAGTCGACCACACACAATACTTCATTCCTGAGATATAAGGACGATGTTGAGGTGGTAATCTCGGGCGATTGCCGACGGGGACGGCCACCCGGCTCGTCCGGGTTACTCCATTTCATAAGCTCGAGCGTTTTAATTGCAGTAGCCAAAAGAAGGCCTATGGGTTCTTCACGCAGCCTTCGAACCATTACAGTAATAGTCGTGTTGGGCTACTTGATTCATTGCTCCTGAGGCCCACCAGCACCAACTCTTAGCCTCTAATAGCTTTCACCACTGCCAATTAGATAATAAATTTCCAAGACACCTCGAGGGGGCTCCGATCTTCACAAGGGCCGCCCCACTAATATACCCCCGAGCCCATCATGAATTTCAGATTTATGGCTTCTCCGCCTTCCACCGGCCTTCGTTCGAGATGGACTTCTCTCGTCTTCTTCCTATCCCTTCGCCAACTCTTCTTCAGCGTACACTTCTTATTCTTCTTCTTCACCTTCTTCTCTTTCAGTACAAATTATGTCCCGGAGCTTCGAACTTCTTCGCGCCAAAGATCATTACTGTATGCACTAAACGTAAATCAATCGGGGGGATGCCGCTCCTGCACTTGCGATCTTCACCATATCCTCCAAGCTGCGTTGGAGGCCTCTTCCTATATATGGACGACTGTTCAACAGTAAGAGAGCAAAACGAAATTTCGCTCAGTTACGTGTGGGCTTCATTTCGCCACCGCGACGGGAGCCTTATGAGATATCCTGTAGACTTCCATTGCTCGCTGCCTCTGTAGTGGAACAGTCGTTCACCACTCGTCATCATCTTTTTTCTCATTACACTTCGATGTCGTGGAATACAGGCGTAGCATGTAAGGGGAAACCTTATTCCCTACACTATCTCTCGTCGTCGTTAATAGCTTCTAAAACAGACGAATTTAATGTTCTCATCTGCACCTCCATGTTTACAGAGGTCTATTGAGATCATATAATAA
Source organism: Tupiocoris notatus (assembly GCA_037159825.1). Lineage (NCBI taxonomy): Eukaryota > Metazoa > Arthropoda > Insecta > Hemiptera > Miridae > Tupiocoris > Tupiocoris notatus. The sequence continues at coordinate 130,023 of JASJUZ010000569.1, read as the reverse complement.
GTCAATCTCAGAACGGGTGAATTCGAACAAATTTCATAGTATTATACATGTGAAGCGGTTCTCCATAGCTGGAAACTCTTTTGGAACAATGGCGGTCGTGTTGTTGTGTGAGTATGATAGAAACGACATAAAACCAACCATTTAATTTAAAAAGTCCCAAAAATGTTCTCAGTTGATAAACTTGTAAAATCCTGCATTATCGGATTTTGAATATTGCACTGCAGACTTTTACGTCTTTTAATTATTACTACAAAATTATACAAAGCTTTTTATATCCTCATACATTTTTGAGTAATAACCTCATAACGTTTATTTAAGAGTGTTTTTTCCCTAAGCTACAACATCCACCTCCAAAGCTATAGTAACTTAAGAACCGTTAAAGATACCAAACTCGTCATGGTCTCTATCGATTCAGCGTGCAAAGTGCCCCAAATTCAATACCCCAAATTCCCTTTATACGGATTTTCCGGTCAAAATTTGATGGTTGATTTATTTTTGGGACGAGCCAGAGGGTATTATTTTCTGTAAAAATTTGCCTTCAACCGGCAACGGGTGGTTTTTATTTTTTCATCATTTGGAAAAAAATATGACAAGAAACGAAGGATTTAGCATGAAATCTTAAAGGATGCTCTGATACCTTATCCATGGGCCTATGCTTATTGGATTTTTATTGTGCTCTACTGATGATATGACTCCCTTAAAAACTTTGATCAGATTTCATTTCCTCTCTCTACCGCGTCACTTTCATTTTCAGTTGCTGGGATTTCTCCATTTAATTCTGCCGATCCATAAACATTAGCTGAATATAATGGATTATAATATCAAATTATAATAATCGAGATGTTGGTTGAACTGTCGAAGCGGCAGTCTATACACTACAAGAAGGTAAAAAGTAAGCACCAGTGATAGCTAACATGTAATTAAGTTTTATCGCCACTTTGTCATGTGTTATGAGTCAGTGCATTAATGGGTAGTAGTAATTAAATACTTGTGTGAAACGAGTCTGCTATTGAAAGTGCATGCAAGCAGGTTCTAATTTTTTTTACAATTATTTTCGCGTAATCAAAGGCGCTGAAATGATTGATACTGGGCACAACTGGGTTTTAACACTGAGCCACTGGGATTTTTACGGTCAGGAGGGACGATAAATATTTTAATTGCAGATCAGGGACTAAGAATGTCTCAGTTTCATTTTCTCATTAGGTTTTTTTAACTGCCAATATAAAAATCGTCGTTGGTGGTACTATAGTACCTGCCAATTTGAAAATAATTTCAACCTTTTCACTCTGCACGAACCAAAATGACCCAGCAACACATCGTAGAAAGTTTTCGTTAAGTCTAATTGCAAACATTGCAAAAAATCTTGGCGCATAGTACATATTACTGTAAAAAAAAACGTATTTTTTAAAAAAACCGAAGATTTCAATGTTTTCATATTTTTTCCTTGCTCTTTTCCCAAAAGTTTTCTATTGAATAAAAATCAAGTTAAGTCATTGCGATCGGATGGTTATTATACTATGAAATACAGACAATCCTAATTGCTAAGTCCCTACAGCGATAGAACGGTTGTTCGTAGACAATAGTTTCCAATGCATGAATCTAATAATTTAATCAACTTTGATTTCATTGTAGTGACGTGGCCAAAGAACACGGTTAAATCTTGAAATCGGTGAAAATAACAAAAAATGTTAACTTCGTAGTTCACTTTGAAATTGTGGAATCCGTTTCCCCAAGAATTGGGAAAGAGGTTGATTCGTGAACATTGTGACTGCCACCAAACTTGTGAGCAATAAAATTAAATGAATAGATAAGAAAATTGACGAATATTTATGTAGAAAACTATTTAAATTCAATTTGAATTAGATAAATAGGTACTTCATGTTATGCCGATTTTCTTCATAGCCGTTCATCGCAAACCGGTTGTTACTGCGTTTCAGTAGAACACAGGCGTTCCTTTGCAACTACCGTACATTTCAACAAAATCTAACTTGGATAACAGTTGAAGAAAAGCTGGAAGCGGAACATGCATATATGGATGCCATCAAAGTATGAAAAAGAAAAACTAAACACGAAGAATATCACAATTAAAAAATTGTTACCTCTCCGTACCGTACAGACGTGGAGTGTTACCAAGGGCTACAGTTCATTATCGGAGATCGTAAATTCACATCCGCTTGTAGGTCCCAAGTTTCAGATAAAAACGACAACTAATAATGGTCGCTGACGAAGGGGTTCGTACGGACGTAAAGAAATTTTCATTACTAGCGATTGACTGTATTCGTTCTTTGCGTGACCCTTCTTCAATTTCCATTCATCACTAAGACCGCTCTGTAGTAAGATACGGTTGCCTCCTCTAGCCGATCGTTTGGCCAAACAGGATGTAAATAATAAAAAAAATCACAATGAACCACTGAATGAAGGGCTGCTGAATGAAGTTTGCACACGAAGTGTCGTAATAGTACCTAGATAGATATTCTTAGAAGCATCGCCATAACAATAATAATTTAAAAAATGGCTTCGAGCATTTTCGATTTCCCAGTTCGAGAATTATTCCTGAACATGGGACAGTTCCAACAGAACTTACCAAGTGCATTTCTACGATGCTGGTGATCAGATGGGTTAAAGATAGATAGACGGGTTAAATAGCGGAAAATTACGTTTATAAGACCCCACCAAAACTATGTTCGCAAACGTATTATTTTCATTTTCTAAATACATTATATAATTGCGATAATAAGACTGAGGAGGAGACACGCTCTAATCGGGTCTCCAATTTTACTATTGAACCTGGATGTTTTTCTCTGTTCTACAACATTTTTACATCTATTACTAAGACGGGAGTTACAGGCAAATACTCTGCAAACTAAAATATCAAACCAACTACTGAATGAAATGTAAATTTTAGATATCAGTTTCAGTTTGATGAAGGAGATTAGAATTTTCCCTGTCGTTCCTTCGTAAACGGCCATTTGAAAACTAAACTAAAATACTAGTCATTTTCAACATTTGCGATAGGTACTCTCGAGAGGTACTTATTATACAATATAAAATGAAATATAAATGGGGAAATTTGATTGCAGCTGAAAGTAGAATAGCGCGTAGATGTTTCGATCTGGTCTAGCGATCGCGCGTTGCTATTTTGAAAGCCATTACTGGATTGATCAAGACAAATTGAGGTTAACAACCGAGTACCTCAGAAAGAAAATGTCTCCGTTAGAAGAAATGAATTTCGCTACCGAAGGCTAAGCATCTCTCTGATTGCCTATTTCTTTGTTAGCCGTTCTCGAAAAGAGTTATACTTAATATGTAATTACGCGTTGATATGATCATGCGACTTGTGATGTTACCCGGTCCCACGATGGCGAACAAAGGTGCGGGCGAGTCAAACACGGGAATTAACGGTGAGCATTGGACAGATGGGTCTTGAAGATATTGAAAAGTTGTCGCTGGAAAAGAAGAGAAGCGAGCACATCTGGTACGTCTTAAATCTTAGGACTAGCGCTTGCCATATGACAAGCGCTTTAAGATGCTCAATTTAATTATCCGTTCAATGTAGGGCAAAGCGAATAAATTACGGCGATTACTCATCGCAATATGGTTAGTCATATTTAGAACAGTGCATCAGATGCACGCTAGTGCACATCAATCACCATTGAATAGTATTGATTTCCCAACTCCTTTACGGAAATGCAAATTCTCAACATTGAAGAGATTATCTGTTTTGTCAACTCAACAGAGCAATATTTATGTTTCCTGGTGATGAAATTATTTACAAGACCATTCAAACAATAGATGCAATTTCATTACCTATACCAATACCAGGTAAACTAGGTTACGCTAATTGTATGCTAGTATAGCTCCCGGATCATGCTACCTGAAGTTCTTATTTAGATTAGAACGGATCCGAATGATATATTGCCAATGTGATGCTTCTGAGAAAGTTGATGATGCCATCAGGAAAATAAGTTAATTGCTTTTAAAACTAGTTCGGCGCTGTGATTACTACAACGACCGAGGACGCTATAAGTTACCTTTGGGACCTCAAACGAAAGCGACTGATTTGCATGTCCCGGCCAGATTGCTGCCGCTTTTACATCAATAACAATTTCACGTCTAATGGAGCCGCCCGGCTAATAAATTATGAATAAATTTATATAATAAGCTCCCTTCCTCTAAGTTCGTCCTTTTCGCAACGACCGCCATTACAATTTTCGTTATTGAAAAACTGTCCTGTGCCACTTCCCCGCGATTGGATCCCTGAATTATTAACCACTTCTCGAGTTCGAATCCGCGACGTTAACGAACTCGCTAAAAGTTTTCAAGCCTGTTTTTGATTTTCACGTTGCACCGCACAATTTTCGTAGATAACGGAGAAAGTTATTTTGTACATTGGTAGTCGTCTCGTTGGGATGAGGTTTTGGATTATTTTGGTTGAAGCCCTAGTTAATGGTAGTCATAAAATGAAGAACCATAGTAAAGACGTAATATAATAAAATATGAAATAATATAAAATGGTAGAATGCCTACTTATTATGCGTGCTCTGCGTTGTTCGTCACAGTAAAATCATTTTAAGTTGAAAAGAGTTACAAATAATGTTTGGAAAATTTCAAAAAAAAAAAAAATACAAAGCACACAATATTCTATATTTTTCTAGCCAAAAAAATTCTGGACAGGGGTTTTATGAGTCAAATGTCTAAGGTTGAGATACAATTTATAATTCAGCACAACCATACAGAGAAAAAAAATCAATCCAACAATACATTCAGCCGCGTTCAGTTGAAGTAACTTGACTCGTAATCATAGAAAAATTATATTCGCTTGAAAATTATAGTGCTTAGTAGAATTTCTTGCAGACCAGAGATTGCACAGGGTTTACGATTTACACAACTGTTTTTCCTTACGTAGCGCTACCGTGCATCATCCTGGCAACTTATTAATTATAACGGTTTATGAATGATGAACCTAAGTGGTCGATCGTTTGAATCGATTCGTAGAGGGGCTCTTTGAAATGAAGCCGACGATGCCCTGAAGGTGTTCAGTTAGTTCCTTTCTCCAAAGTTTATATAGCTTCGAATTAGAACCTATTTCCATCAATTACTCTCCTATAGCTCTTAAAAAGTGACAAACTATCAATCTGCTAGGATAAGTGAATTATGTTGATTCCGATTGACAGAAATTGCCATTGATACTCGAATGCACATAAGTTCGTGGTCTAATGCACGTTTTACTTCGCACCATTTCTGTACTGCATTCCTATGGGCCTTTACTCTACACACTATAATAATGCTACATTGGCGAAACCAGCTCTCGGTGTACCTTGCAATAAAAAAACTGCGCCAGTAGAATGAACTGACTGCAGTGTTTTTCAACTTCTATATACTTTTTTTCTAGTTATAAATTTCATTTCCCAACAATTTTGCTACAGCGCATTTCAAACATTTCGGAAATTAATTTTTTTAGCAGTGCACAACAAATGTTATGAGCAAAAAAAAAATTGCAACTATTGTCAACGGAGTGCTATGTTATTCAATAGCGTTTCAGATATAACTGAACCATAAGTTGCCAAATTTGAAAAAACACATTTCCAAAAAAAAAAAAAAACTTGTTTCCTGTGTTTGATAAGCAATTTTTTAAATATTATAATATTATTCAAGAACCAGTGTTCCTTCAAGTCGTACCTCCGAATGCGATCGTAAATCACCTTTAGTTTCGATTTCAACATTCGGGTTGTTCAGATCTAAAAAATACTTCACCGAATAATATATGTAACTCGAAACGATCAACTACACTGAGTGAACGTAAGGCTCTAATTTCGTTTTCCTTTTTCATCCCTAAACTTGATAAAAACTTGATGCCTTGGCTGTTAACCTGGATTGACTCGTAAGAACCGCACTGGGTCACGCTAACCTTTTAAAAACTGTTAACTCGACCTAATCTGATTCCACCCGCCTCTCACCATACAAATTGTCCGTCTTGCTACCGCCTCGGTTCTTATCTCTTATCATACTGTTAACGTGTGTTCGTACTCACGAATCGCTCCACTCACCCCATCGTATTTTTCTCCTTCTGTTTTTATTGGTCTACGAACTTGGGAAAAAATTAAAATCGTGTGGAACGGTCGAAGGCATGGAAGGGCTAACTGTAGTAACACGCGATTTGGGATTTTTTCTACTTCAGAAAACTAAAAGGGCAGGAGAGACTGTTCTGATGCCGTCAGCAATGATATACGGCGTTCATTGCACGTAAAGCTTGTAAATCAGATTCTCTCGAGCATTTTTCCTTCCAGATCATTATTTTTGAAGCATCAAAATCCTAATGGTTTCGACCCGCTTAATCTGTCGTTAACGAAAATGGTGCGGACATAATGAATGCACTTCGACGATCAGGGTAATCGCTTAGACCCCCTTCCCTCTTCTATAAGAGTGTAAGACTCACTGTCACGGCTCTAAAACCCACGATCTGGTAGTACCAAAATTTCAAATAATAACAATAATCATAAAAATGTTTTCCGCAATAACACTATCACTATAATAATCACATGAACAAAAACATTTTTAACTGCTATGAAGAACTAAATTTAAATCACGACAATGGAACAAATTAAAATTATAAATAATAGCAATCAACTAATTATAAATAGGAATATACATTCAAATAAGAAATAAGAATAACAAATCGATTCATCGTGATTTTGAAAATGGTGGCAAGAATCGCCGTTTCGATTATTCATAGGGGCATAATTACGTTCTTTTAAATTCACCGAAAAATTTGAGTTGCTAATAATTCAGGTATCGCTATTGTAATTACGCTCCCACAAAAGCGAAATTAAAAATAATTGAACGCACTCATGCCAGCGGGTGAATTGAACACACGTGGAGCCAATTACAACGAAAACAATTTAAAAAAAATATATCTCGTATCGCTCAAACAATTGTTTCAGCTGACGTGTATAGTAAGATAATACACCAACAGAATTACCATAGAAACGATATTTAATAGCTTTGATTACGTTTCTTTTCCGTTAATTTTTTAATTAGGCATATATAAACGAGTTTTAATCTATAATCTGAAAAAGAATTAAGGATACATAGATAGTGACAAGTTACGAATTTGCCATCCCAGCCAATGAGGAATACAGACTTTATTTCGATCTTCTTACTCTACGTCTTTAGGTTGAGAATAATTCGAAAAAGAGAAATAATTTTAGAAAACAACCATACCACTTTTTGAATTACAGGGGTCTTGAGGGGCCCATTTCAAAACCGTTGGTAGGTACTTAATAATACATGGCCATTAAGCTCACTAAAAACCACTCGTATACGAGCAGGATAATGGGCCATTCATTGCTGGGAACCATCCGGTCCAAGGTGCTTTTTGGCGTTCCTGACGGACGTCTACTTTTGTCAGGTCCCCAACAGCCAAGCAACACGCGCGAGAGCTCAATCGATGCAGGTAAGACAACGAAATGCTTTTTAAAAGGATCGTCCTTGAGTTGAGCATGAGCTGGAACGAAGTTTTCGAAACACAACACGCCACGTTAATAAACTACGTAGAAAGGGATTATTATTAATATTATTAGTGATTGTAGAATATAGCGTTTTCCGAAATGGAAGATTAACTAAGATGATCAATTATGATGGCCAATTTCACCATTAACACAGCGGAGTAGGAAAATGAACCATTTGAACAAAACTCATTTAAAGAGTTCGGTGAAAGTGGTCCTTATACATTTCATCGAGATCTATGTTATGTGCACCATTTCATATTTCGCATTGAAATCTCACTTACTATAATACATAACTCTATATAGATAGCTGTTGTTGACAAAAACATCCACGCTTTAGTTCCCAGTAACTTAATGATAGGTACATTTTAATTACCCTTATACGGTTTCCCTCTTTCGTTCTTCATGAGTTGATCGCCATGCTGGTCATTAGAACTAAAAACAAAAGCCACTCGAATAACGTTATTTTGAATTTAGCGCTAATTATAACTCAAGTGGTGATTGCATGATTCAGGCCAACGAACGCAAACTATTCGTGTTTCCTATACCGGACTCCTCGGAATTGTGCGCTGGGCGATATTTCGGGCAAATATCAAAAATAATAAATACTAATTAACAATTACACTGAGTGTGAAGACCTGTAGAAATAGGACTGAACTCTTCATAGACGCAACGATGAGTACAGATATCCTGTGTGTTTTGTTTCCCATTTTTGTGGTTGATTCGACTCTCTCAATTTTATTTCTATCGAGCTTCAGCTGAGCAAAAGGTTCGTTTGATCTTATCCGATTCCTATTGCATGAAAAAGAACAAATTACAGAGAATGAAAATTCGCTCCCTAACTCAAGGGTTCAGCAATAGATTCAAAGGTGATAAGGCAGAATCTCACGCAGACACTCAATCAGTAGCGTCTAGCTGCCTTTCCCTTTAGCTCGTCTAAACGACGTTTTGTCGCCCTTCGTATTTCCCACTTCACGTTGAACTTGCCCAATGTCCGGAAAATGAGATCGCGATATAGTCGTCCCTTATCGAGTCCGTTCCTCTTCGGTTTCGGCTGTTTATCGGAAGAGAGAAAGAATAGCATTCGAACTGTAAGTTGCAATACTGCTTGAACAAGTCCATACCTAAGTCATTTCGTGATCACGAATGGCAATTCTTCACACTCCGTATGAACACGTTATGTTCTAATAAATTTCCCTTGAGCCGATGTGGCATTAAGCATTCCTGTAGTTTATTCAGTAGCTTCGTACTTTAGTTTCAATTTTCAATTCCTCAATTTGCAATTTTGAGATAGCTCGAAGTGAATTCTTGAAAAAATTCTTAGTATGTACCACACTCATGAACATTTCTTTCAGCTAAGTATTTGTGTGTTTGAGACGAAAATATGAGTCCGTCCGAGCTCTGAATCACACGGTAAAACTGTGTAGTGAAAGTGCGCCGATTAATCTACTTGTAGCTTCTTAAAATAAGCAGTTAGTTATAGTATAGTGGATTCAGTAGTTGGAAAATGGTAGCAACGTAACGCTATTTTATTTTCAATTCGAAAAACAAATGACAAATCAAATCGCAAGATTCGAACGACAGTTAAAGGGGTTACTATCGTCGGCATGAAAGCCTATCACGCGTACAGCTTTCAAACCGCATAACTGCGAAAAAAACCCATAACACGATGACGGTCCATAATCGTTTCGACTTTTTCCAACTCAACGATGTTGGGGAAAAAAAGAAAACGTGCTCGGCCGTAACGAGGTCCGAACAGTCGCTGGCTTTTAGGTGGAATCTGCGAGGCTGAGCATTGGACGAGGAAAAATCGCAACGATAAAGGAAAAAAAATATTTGAAAAACTGGCTGAGTTCGGTGGAAATGCAGCGGAACCTGGCGTGGAAAACTGGAATTACCTCCAACGCGGGAGAAGCGGCCGTAGGGTATCGCGAAAGCTCTTTTTTTTTTAGGTATTTCCTCTTTTACTTCCATTCGAAAAATAATCACCGGTATTACAGCGAGCTTGTTTGGGGGCCGACCATCACGCCCGTATACCAGCGCTCAGCTTCCCTTCGACTGAAAAACGTTTTTACTGGCTTCAGAGTTTGCATATTAATGTGTTCACGGTAAGGCGCGGTCGTGAGCGGTGGAAAAACTCGCATTTTACTGACTGCCGGAAGGGAAGGGTGACAGGACGAGCCGGTTGAATTTTTTCTATCCATCCGTTGCCGTACCGCCGAACAATGGCGAGAGGCGTTGATTTATTATGCATTCACTGAGGGTTTAATCAATCGTTACTTTTTCACCCCTCCTGCCCTCTCTTCAAGCCCTACTGCAAATTTATGCCATCGGTTGAGATTGCAGGATTTTTTGGCAAATTCGTAGTAAAAACGGAAATACCTTCCTCTTCGGCGGTAGCGAACGAGAAGCGAAACGATGCGGCGATTTTTCGGAGATTAATATTTTCAATTTCCCGGCTTACGCCAAATTTACATACAGCTCTCGTATATGAATTCGCGAGATTTTCCGCGTGATCATTTTTTACCGCTTTTGACGTGTAATCCGCTTTGATAGGGATCCGACGTAATCCCAGATTTTGTGGACAGCCCCGATATTGAAATTAACGTTTTTTAAGTCTCATTCGCTTTGGCATTCATTTACAAATTGGCAACTGAACGGTATTCTCGCCAAGCCTTTTTTCCCAAATGTTTCTCTCCAGTTACTCGATAATCGTAGGCTTTGGAAAAAACATATTTCCTATCCCTCTCGTAAATAAATTATAGCTTGCATCCACAAAAGGCAGTGATACATTTTGATGCAAACTTCATTCCAAATATTGTCTGTATTATATAGTTAGTTATCTAGTAAACAATATAACAAGTAAAGCATTGCAATCTAGCTCATAAAACTACATCATCTCCATCATATGCCAAAAAAATCGTTCGTTACGAGGCTTTGACGTAGAATGATCACTCCCATCGGTCTACCTTCGAGTATTTGGTTTGTAACCATTGACACCTTAGCGAAGATGAGCAGCTGCAAGAGTATAAAACGCGAGCAGGTGCCTCCCAAGTTCCGATAATCATTATCAAAAGCTCCTCGCCTTACTCTTATTTTCACCTGTCACCTCCGTCAGAAATATGATGCTCGCATTAGGCTCAAACAATTCATCATACAATTAGTTCGAAAAACGGTACGCACGTCAGCGCTCTTCCTGTGTTCGGACGCGGACGATCCTAATCAATAAAAGAACATAATCTTATCGGACGTGACCTTCGAAAAATTATACCCCAGCCGTCGTCCGGAATTCATATTTATGCGTTTGCGATGTAATTCAATCGCGAAATTCAACCGCAATACTCGACCGGATGAGGATATATGTATGGAAAATGAGGAAACTTCACTACTCGTTACTCTCACGCGAATTACTTCGCTCTCATTAATTCGTTCTAATTAATTCGGCGAATAGCTGTCGTATTTAATGGATTACCACAATTATAAAAAAGCTTTCGTTTATTTATTTATTTATTTATTATTTTATTTTATTTATTAATTTTTTTTTGTTAACAGAACTTCAAACTTGATTGGTGGTATAATAAATTGCTCGTCCAAAGGAACTTCAAAAAGTCGTATACCGTACTGGAGGATTGATGCGATAGATGGGTGTTTGTAATTGGTATCCTGTTGCAGAAAATGGATAAAAATCCTATACCCGTACATTCACTTTTCAAGCCAGCATCATTGCTCATCAAGCTACCTGATTAAATTTTGTCTGAGGGGCATACGAGAACGTATTTTTTCGGTTTTTTTTCTCAAGAAAAAACCTTCCTCTTTTTCATCGTCTCGTCAAATGAATGATTCGCTAAGCTAATTCTCATGATTCAATAAGTCAATGCTAAACTAGAACAATACAATCAACTGTCCTCTTGTTTTGGTACTATATGTGTTTAGTTATTATACACTCTTTGTGTTTAAAAAAATCCTCCCATTTCTACACAAGTAAATTCTTGATGAAATTTTCTATTCATCTCTTGCTATAGTTTTTCAGTTTTATAGTTTTTAGTATGTCAGCACACTTATTGCTGGAGTCGTCAGGAAGAAATAGCCCTACATAACTAAAAATTTTTGAAACAGATCGATTCTTTCATGAATGTTCTCTTTTCACGCCAAAGGGAACTCAAAAACAACTAATACTCCATTGGATCGCAAGCGAATTATCGCTATGTATGTTTTTTTTTTTTTTTGGCTAAACCTCAGATATATGAGAAGTGGTCGAAACAATTCTCACTTCGTTGTGCGATCCCGTGAACGTCAGTCAACGCACTAATATAAAGGCCAGGCTAGACAGCTCGCCTTGATAAGTTAACGCCAACCCAGGCCAAGCAGTCAGTCAGCCGTCTTTGCCCTTTCAGTCACAGTCGGGGAACAACCGTGAAGATTTTCCCCTGAAATGATCCAACATTGTAGGGACACGAAGATTATGAAATAACTAGGCTCAGATCGATGAACTCAAAATGGGACTTCTACCTTTATTTTCTGGATGGAATCATATTTTCTCAAAACAGTACATTTTTCATTAGTAACCTCGAATACGCTGAAGCTGATTTTGCATATCATAACATTTTATGCAGCAGTCGGTATATAACTTTTTTATGATCGTCCTCGAACTCAGGTATCCTACTTATCAAACGGCTCAAGAATATTTTCATTGCTTAGGTCCTATCAGTGAGTGTTTCATACAATGTTCTGTTCCATTATATTAACGGAGGCCCAGTCAAAACTCATCCGACTCCGGCACACACGCACATCCGAACAGTTGTAAAGAATTTATCGTGACAGGTAATTACAAACGCAAATCCGCCGAGCTTTGTCGGAGCGCAAGCCCAGTGAATTCTAATTGCATTCTTTCTCATCGGTGCATTTTAAAACAGGCGAGGCTCATTTACAACTGGCGAATTCTCTCTCGGTGATATCCTTATTCTAAAATAATCATTTCAGTAGCAACCTGGTCTCATTAACGGTCAAGTTTGCATGAAGAATATTCGGTAATTTTTGTACACAAGTTTGAATAAATTCTAAGTTAGTTTCTCAAGATAAACTATTGGAAAATGTTATCTGCACTAGTGAACTATTCTATTGTAAATCTTCAAAGCAAAACGTCGCTTCATTGTTGCAGCACAACTTATTCGTCTAACAAAAATGGCGGAAGCAACTCAGGAAGTTTTGAAGCATTCATTGAACGAAGAATTGTATTCTCCTCTTCGTTGACGCATTCTTCCCTTGTTAATAGAATGTGACGGAATAGTTTCTTCCATATATGAATGAATTGATTCGATGCTTGATATATGATGCATTCGATTAGTAACTTACTAGTAAATTTCAAGTAAGAAATATGCTATCTATGAGGTTGCGATGTTCTAGATCCTATGATATCAACTTAGGAGGTCCTTTGCTCGTCATAACGGGTCCCGTAGACCCGCCTCACCAAATAGCTCAACTTCAGACTGATAAGGACGATAGGTAATAACATAATGATTAGGCAGCTCTACGAGTGAAAAACCACTAAGAGGTGAACGACTACAAACGTTGGGAACACCGGCAGTTCTTCCTCGGGCTAGTTTTATAACTTCATTAGCACTTCTAGCTTAACTGACGAAGGCATGCAAATTAAAGCGGGGGCCCTGTATAGCGGTAGACGTGTAGAGCAGGACCGCCCCTACCTCGGGGCCTCACTGCACGGAAACCCTAAGCACTTTTCCTTTTTTTCTCCTCTTTCTAACGAAACCTCTTTGCCTTCTTTCACGTACGCCGATGTCCATGGGCCACCCTATTATTATTTCAGTTAAATTAATAATAATCTCACATCGAGCGAGAATTCAACACTTCGGATCATTTTGGGCACGAACGGTGGTCCGATATTCGCTTTCACGCTAACTCCGGGCCGATTCGAGAAATTATTAAATTTGTACGCCCAAGCCGTTCACGATGTTGGCCGGATTGCTTGCGACGATTATAGTCATACCTGACCTGGTAGATTTGATATTAAGATCTTTAGCCGCCAATAATTGTTATTTTCCTCAATAATCATTTCTGATAATATTTGGCCCGGCCGAAACGTTTTCAACCTTCTAACTTGCGTTCTTGTTTCGAATTGAGAGATCTAAATCGCTCCTTGGATGAGAAGTTGGATTGTGAAAAATTTAAAGGGTAACAATTTACGAACTTGTTTATTGGCTGTTTAAGTTTCTTTTCAAATTTTTTTTTACGCTGATACTCATTACACTGGTCTGAGCAAGATATCTACCTAGCTATGTGAATTATAGTATCCAATACTGACAACTCGTGCGGTTACAAATAAGGTAATACTACAAGCATATATTTCTACAATTCGTAAAAGTATCATGGCGACAAGAATCGAGACTAGTTTTGCTCCGCATTCGTCTGTAAAGTTGTTACTTATACAAGCTTATACATGATGTAAAAATTAGTCCTACGGCTTTGGAACGAACCAGTTTGAAGATGGCGTCGCCCGATTGTCCCCTTCCGGCTACAAATGGTCGTAGAGCTCCCTATAATCCTCGGACTGACGTATCGCCTTGGATACTGATTAATATTGACTCTAAACTAAATGCCAGTTCAAAGAACGAAATGAGAAAGAGAGGGACGAACTGAATTCTAAGTGGGGTACTCTGATAAACATCGCACATTAGTTCATATTATGGTAATCCGACGGAGGAGCAACGCGCCTAGTCAACATGAGCGGACAGTGGAAGTTGATGGTCGCCCTTGTCGTCGTTGGTCCAACAGAATACGATTTTTCTTCTTTTTTGTACATCTAATTGAATAAAATCCCTGCGATAATATTTCAACTTCCAGTAGCCGGTGAAAAATTCAACCGCATCTGATCTGGACTTATATTATTACCATTTTTCGTTCTAACTCGAGACGATCGCTCATTCTTCGTCCGGTGAGAGAACATTTCTGTTACAGAGATCCAAACCAAAGCCTTTTTCGGGCTCTTTGAATCTGGCGTGCATTGGATTTTCGGTCATTTACCAACGATCAAGTGTGGGTTCAAACAATAATTGACAAAAGGAAGGTTTGAAGGGATTAATCAACTTTTACATCAATTCTGGAGTTTTATAATTTTTCCCCGATTCAACTTATTAATATTGATCGAGTTACCAACACGGCTTCTAAGGGGCCGCGCCGGAATTGATATAGAGTGCTGAGCATTAGTTGAAAATTACAGGCTACGACTAATGCTATTAATAGCCCTCCGTTTCGTGCCTATTAAAAGCAATTTTGAAGTTTTAAGCTTCCCACACGTTGTTTTTATGTTCTCGTAGCAGGTACGAGGCACGACAACAGCGGAGGCCATTTTTATGAGAAATCGCATATCGTATTAATATATTTTATATTTCATCCTAGGTTAGAGCTGTAACATTCTGAAATTAATGCGATTATAAAAAAATCGTTCTTGATTCGTTCAATGTTCGCGTTCATTAGACGAATCCTAGGCCGTATAAAATATTTATGGAAAAAGTTTTTTTTTACTATCTTTCACCGTTACGTTCGAACAAAAACAACCGGTAACTTTGAGTAGGAAAAACGATTTGTAATCAGAAGACTAAATATGGCGAGTATATAGCGTGAAGAACTTGAATCGAAGCATTAATACCAATACGTTTTATTTATGTGCTCACTTTAGAACGAGGTGTTATACCTATTCTCTTCCAATGTGTTTCGGTATGCCGATGCTTGGACCGGTTCTCCATCTCTTGCCTCCACAGTAATTGATGTTAATACCGATTCAGTCTGCTCCTTGCCGACAAAGGGACGGACTATTAAGCTACCGCTTGGCCATAAGAGTTTGTAATTAGATCAGTCAGTGGACGATAGGCATTTATGCCATTACCAAGCCTACCAATAATTACAGTTTACTTATTTGGAAGGTTGAACAAAAAACTGTTTGAAGGCTGTAAGGGGTTTCGTTTTCATTGGCTCGGCCAAAGACACGTTGAGCTTATTCGGTTCGACTTACCAGAAGGCAAGTTATTAGGCGCATGAAATTGTGGCATCGTGTTATTGTTGCTGTCACTCATGATCAACGGATTACTCAAAAAGCGATGGCTCTTAAGCCAACTGTCGGAAAATAGAGTGATATTGGTCATCTAAAATGAAATATTCTTGGACAAAACAGAACATAGTTTGTTGAAGAACGTATTATTATTATGTGGGACATTCAGCGTTAAAATAGAATATTGAAAAATCTTAAATTGAAAATTGCAATCGTTTTCGAAAGCGTCTGGATTGGAAAATGTTCAAATAATTTAGCGCGTACCTGAATTTAGAAGTTCAAAATTTACTCCATTGTAAATTAATTTTTTTTTTAAGTTGGTTCTTTTTCTTACCAAATCATTTTTGACGACATTTTTTATTAAGATGAGTCAATTATATCAAATAAAATTCATAAAAAACAACAAAATATAGGTGGATGATAATCAAACAAATACATAAAATAGGCCTATATAGTAACACTAAAAATGTTATATTTCATACTCGGGTTGTCGCATCACTTGTTGAGTGAGTTTGTTGAGAAGAAGAATTTCTTCGCAACCTCCTCCCCAGATTATTGTACTCTTGTGTCCTAGCCAAACACGTTTGCCTTACTTTAGCGAATGGTAGAACAATAGGTTTCCCACGGGGATCAAATCATTATCCTTCCTTCAGGACTCTACATGGAAAAAGTTACTCTCGCTTTCATTTGGGGTTTTGGAATCATTTCCATCAACAGGGATATTTTCATTTCTGACCGTACATAATAATCATCTTTGGATTAGTTTTCTTCGAAACTTCTCTCATCTTTGTTTTTCGGTTGAACCTTATTGCGGATTTAATTTCACAGGTGCACCTCCCCAGTTTGTAATGACGTCACGTCGCAAATTCGTCGAGGGAAAGGAAAAGTGTCGTCTGTAGGCGGTGATAATGCCGCCCCCAGTGTCGTCGTGTATCCGTTTATTAGTTAACGACTTGGAAGCCTGAACGAAGGAGGTGAGGGCTGCGGGACGTAATGGGCGAGAAGCGGCCTTGCATACTAAATCCGCGGACTTAAGCCGGAGGCGGAGGCCGGTGGTAACATATGCGAAGCCCTTTAACCGCTGCTGAACCTGATCGCTACCACAATCCCAAACGGCCTCCTCGACGGCTTCGGCACCATCTTCACTTTGGAGTACCTTGCCCGTATTATAGTTCCAAGCCATATTCACACGATCGCATTTGCTCGTCCAAGCGAAAGCGCACTAAGGGATCAAACAACTGGTGGAAAAATGTGGTGAACGAACGGTAATCATGGAAGTGGTGAAACAAATATAAGATGCGTCTTTGTGTCTTTCCTTTCTTTAAAACGAATAATAACCTTCTGCGCTGCAACACTTAGTCGAATATCTATAGTTGCATATTTACAAGCCATTTGAGAGTGACGTCCTATTAAACCGGACCCGGCTGCCGTCAATCCATATCTCGATTTTGGGGGTGATGTCCGTAGGTAATCAGGCAATCAATTGGTCCGAGCTCTACCTATGATTCATCCGATTTTACATTCAAAGTTTTAACATCTCTCAATTTCAGGTATAGAAGGAATGGTTTCTGCTGATCACATGCTCATTATTTCTACAACTCAAGGTCACACAATCATGTATGGATTTTTTGCGTAAAGTGCACGTCTGGCATCTGTGTGATTGTTCCAACATCATCATTTGTGGCCTCCAATGTCACCTACCAGGCAATGTTAGGGGGCTTGAGTACCAAGAGAGGACTACGCCTCAAGTTGCAGAACTATCGACCAATTTCTTGGAACGTAATTCTGTTTAAATTATCAACGGCCCACCAAAAAATCATCATCTCTGCTACTAAGGCACATTGATTTGGTGCCTGAACCGGCAGTCTGGAGAAATTCGGATATTCAAGGGAAATTTGAAAAATTGGGTGATTGATTATATTCTATCATTATCTTTGCCCGCAAAATATTTAATAAAATCTTTAGTCAATATGTGAGACAGAAAGCATCTATGGAGTACGTCTGATTCGGGTTTTATCACGCTCTTCGCGAGGCCCTTCTCAATCGATGTATGCTCCGGAGTAATATTCCCAGAGATCCTTAACGTAAGCCATCCCCTTCCGACCTCATCACGTAATACAAATCGCGATTTCGGTCGGTCACGGAGACCTATTAAACCGGACCCGGTTGCCGTTAGTTCGACGGTATAACCGACTCCGGCCGATAACGATCCTTACTCGTCGCTATTGTTATTATTTACTTTTCCAACTGCTATTGCGGTCATCGTTAACGGTCTTGTAGAATGGCCATAGCGATACAGCTTTCAGGAAGGATTGTGGCGATCTAAGGGTTGTGAGTTTACAGCAGTTGGCAAAAATTGTGAGATACGTTCAGAATAAATATATTTTTAAGTCAAAATACCAAATCAATAGAATGGCTGTAATTACCTTGAAGTAGTGGTTGGGAAAAAACTAAGTTTTTCATCATTGGCCCTGGCACAACAACTGCTTTTTTATAGAACTATTTTCAACCCGCCTTCCCTACCGCAACGTTTCTCACTACTTCCCTGTCTAGTGCTCACGTTGCAAACGGCATCGCTGATGTTGAGTTTGTCTGCTTGTGGGAAGGGTCGATCCGGTCGACTTGTGAAAAAGGCTTTGACGTGCGGACGATGGTGAAATGCCAATCATGGAGGGAAACCTGTCAAGAGTCTAAGCTAAACCGATACTCGTTAGCTTTATTGTTATTTCTACGCGTGCCCTTGTATCGGATATTGTTATCGTCGAGCATTGTTCGCGGCATTGTGTTAACGTAGTGACAACGGCTAAGATTTTAGTCAAGTTCTGAAGGCAACAATGACAAAAATAGGCTCACCACTGTGACCGTTGTCCGATGCGATGTCGATCTGACAATATGAGGGACATACCCCAACATTTTATGTCGTGTCTATCAAAATGTGCGAATTCCATACGAAAATCTAAAGCTATTTCGGTTGAATAGGGAAATTATTAGACCGCGAAGCAAGGGTAGACGGAGGGTGCATCAGCGAAATTTATCATTGTTCTTCAGATGACTCAAATCGCGTTCATGATGAATATTCGACAATCGTCGTTAATATAGAAATGAGGTTATCTTATGAGTTTGATGTATCAATAGCAGTAGCAGGTATTAAAGTAGGTATCAGTTTGATATCAGGATGCCCGCAAAATATCTTCTTTTATGGAATGAAACTTCTTGAAAACAACTACTTTTTTCTATTATTTGCAATTTTCAATGTGTGCTTTCGAATTTCCAAACATTACGAATTTCCCAAACACCATATTTACTAGTTCCATCGATATCACACCGGTCCCAAAGAACAGAACAAGAATCTTCAACATGTTCAACAACCAATGGATCGTCGGAAACAAGATTTTGAGGTCGCACAACTTCTTAGTCTTTCCTCCAAACAGACATGTCAAAGTCTTATGTCTTCGCCTTACTTATAATTATCGGTTCCCTAGAGAGAAAACGGAATTCCGACAGTTTGACCCAAAAAATACGAGGTCAACAACTGTTTTAATGAAATGCAAATAACGAAAAATTAATTTCTCCCGCTTCCAAATTATACATTGCGCTTCTTTGAGCGCTAGTAAATTAGCCGGTTCACTCGACAACGGCTTCTCAAATGCGAAGACGTTTTGACTGATCCAATTAAAGCTGGCTCCGTAGAAGATGTAATCATGCTATCGTGTCGAAAGATGTAATGACGGAGAACGCAGTATCAACAACGGATCTAACATTTCGCACGCAATTCTTTTACGATCTTAACCTATAATTAATATTTCAGTTTTTGTTTTAAAACACACTTAATAACTACGATTTCTAACGTCCTTCCTACGCTTAGAATTTTTTCAGTCTCTGTTCATCCAAAATGTCAACGCTTTCCAGAGCCTGTCTCCGCCATTCTGCGCAGCTGAGACAAATTAAATGGTGAACGAAGAAATAAAAAAGTGTTTGTAGAATATTTGTGGGAGAATAAAATACGAAAATGCTCCTAAGTTATAGCATTTCTCATTTTGATTTTGAAGAAAAATGACTGAATCTCACTTCTCTTCCCTATTTAATTTTAGGCAGGTGATGGTGTTGAGGGAGAGATGAAATAGAGAAATAATGCTCTGATTACATTTTTATATTGTCCTAGCCGAGCAATTTCGCCATTTCGGCTATTCCAGGGCGCTACAGGACAATTTCGTTTCTATAGCCTTAGGCTACAATACTATTTCGTAGGCTATAGAAACGAAATGGTTTCGATGCCCGTAGGTGTGACAGAGCTCGGGCAGCCCCAAATTAAGATCCGGAGAATCAGTCGCCTAGTTTATCTCCCTCTCAACACTATAAGAATAATGCATAGGAAGAAGTTTATTTTGGATGTTAGTTTAATTTTGCGTGGTCTGCTAATCCTCCAAACCATGCACCAACCTTAATTTTTCAGCTTCTTGTTCGCTATTACTCACTATTAACAGTCTCACTATTACAGTTCACAATTACAATGTTATACTTATTTAAATGATATCAAAATGTATGTCGATATCACATTCAACTATAAGCAAGTTTTAATATTTTACATTCTTTCGAATATTGTAGTTGATAACAAAATTAAATAAAAATACAGGTTTCTAACAAAATCATTAACACGGTGATATTGTGTTAGTGATAGATGGAACACTTTATCCAAACTATTTTCAGATTTCATATAAGGATGACACAGGATATGAAAATGTTGGGGGCAGACTTAAGTAATGCGACTATTCCTGGTTGTAAAGGATTGAACAACGCCCGACTGTAATGTCGGCGTTTCAGGTGTAACTACGTACCTTCTCGTTCTAACCTGGGAACAGATCAAAACAAAACGAGTAAGTGGGTAGGTGGTTGTTCTTTTGTGATCCAACTACTGCCAAAGTAGGCACTGCAAGCTCACATAGATGTTCTGCGGGTTCTTGTTTGCATAAACTTTACGCCCTAGAACTTTTTTCTAGCTGACATCTTGACAACAAGCTTCAAATTGTATTCATAAGTTATGAAGGATCACCTCAGAGTCGTACAAGATACAAGAAAGTACCAAAGAATGGAGGAAAACTATCAAAGAATTTAACCCACTATGGTGTTGAACCATGGCTGTGTTTCTTACACCTTACTGTATCGTACAAGAGCATACTTCTGTAAAAATTTGGTCAAATAAAAATAACAACTGCTTTAGCGTAGGTTAAATACGAATTACCCTGGACGAGAAGGTTCCTGGGTGGCTGGATTGCATATTATGTGCGATAGTTAACCTGCTCTATCTAGCTTCAGAACGTTACGAATTAATTATTGATCTATCGCAGAAATATTAGACCCCGAAGTTATGAGGTTTTATCAAACGATTTACGTGTATACGACCTTTCTTTTCGGCTGAAAAATGTACCTACTCTCGCACTTATTTATTCTCGTGGTTATCAACTTCTCAATTTAGACATTAATGAGATGTTGCAGTATTTTATACTTCTTGAGTTAATACTTTTGTGAGGTCAATACCCTTTATTTGGCACGTGGTGATTTTACCTTTGACTTCAGTTCCTACCAAGCGTAACAATGATATTTGAGCTACTTGAAACCGTACACAATGCGCACGAGGAGATTTCAGTGTGTGGTCCATGTGTTGTTGATTATAACTAACAAGGGTAATCATTTCCCGCACTGAGAAGTGTCAAACAAAACATCCTTCATCTTCATGTGGATCCTTTCTCTCGTGGGGACATTTGTCACAGCGGCTGTCAGCCTTGTGGGAAGGAAGTAGCTGCAGTTACGACTTACGACCAAACGACGCGTCCTCGATGCCCATCCATCATTCTTCCGAAATGCTGAGCGCAGCTTTAATTGACGATTGCCAATGAACGCTTCGACGGTCGGTTAGCCGATAGTTGTCGTAGTGGATCGGGAAATTGGGGGTCTTCATTCAATCTTGAACTACATTAGATATAATGTCTGTGATATGTGTGATATAACACTGATTGTGATGAAGAGGGAGGTTGAGTTCGAAGTCGCTGATTGCAAGCAACGGAACATGTCACCCCCTATTTTAAACCAAAAGGTGTTCATAGTACTTCCATGTTTGAGCAATAGATATAACAAATTATTAAATCAAGAAACTCATGCTAAGGCCGCAACGTTAGTAAACTAGATCGTTATTAAAAACTAGCCATGTCATGTTTTTGGGTTCCCTACCCAAAAACAGAAAAACGCATGAATCAGCCCGTAAACTTCAAACGAAACTTTTATAAGACGTTAAAAATCAATCGTCATTCACCCGCCAAGAAAACATTTCACCGCCCTAAACATTCAAATCTATTGACTTTTAGGGACTGTGAAAATTTCGAAATTGTACGAAAAAGAAGCAAATAGCTCAAATGTAGAGTGTGTGACCCTACCAATAAAAATTATTCGTTTTTGGGTAGTCGCTTCATATCTTCTTGGTTTTGAAGTTTGCGGGGGAGAAAAACTGGGCGACTCGTTCTCCATTTTCTTTATTGCCCGCCGAGCACTTTCGCCCCTTCGGGCATCATCAGGGCTTTGTAGCACCATTGGTAGCCCGTAGCTACCAATTAACCCGTAGCTTCCATTTAGTGTATCCACCAATTAACTGGCAAAATGGCAATCTTCCGCAAATTTATTAATTAATTTGCGTTAATTATTTTCAACATCATTATTTATTTAAATTATTTGATCCGGAAATTAAAACCGTTCTTAACGTTCGATTCGATTTTATTATGAAAGAGCGCAGGCACCAAGATGGGCTGAATGGGACAATAGAATACTTAATACTGAGTCCTCTTTTGTCCTTACCTCTGTATTTTTTATTTAAAAATCACGTCCATTATATTTTTTCATTTACCAGAAATTTTGGAATGCTGTCAACGGAATCACCGAAAACTATATAGCGTTCATCAAACACGAAGAAATTGATGAACTCGCTGTAAAAATATTGTTACTTTTATGAAAATATCATTGCGGTGAGAAAAATTGTTTAACTTGATTCTTTCCGTGAATATTATGTTTAGTCAGTTTCAGTTAGGTTAGCGGTTCTTGACTCTTATTGAGGGTAATCCCCTCATCAAATTAGGGATCTTCGCGTCCTCGGTTTCCGACCCTATCGAACTCACTTATCTGATTGAATCATCATCACTCCCTTGGGCACCGGAAACCTACACGTTTTATTGTTCGTACCCGGGGAAATGGGATACCGAAAATTTGCCCCGTCAAACGTTGTTCCACACCAGAAAACGACTTCTCACGATTCTACCGGCCCCTTTCGAAGTTTAACGCATCACATTATTTTTCCCCTATTCGAAGCAATGCGATCGATTTCAACAAGCCCGAGGCCTCGTTCTGAACAAATGGTACGCGGTTACCGACGACAACGCGCAACGACTGATGAACACTTGTTTCCGAGCGTGCGACGGTGACAAGGCAGGAAACGCTCTGCAATTTCAATATTGGACCGAAAGTGCCCTGGGAAATTACGTTTCTGCCAACTGCATCCGACAAATTGGTAGCATCCCGAACACCTCGAGCTCTCCAGATAACAGATTGTTGGTTGTCCCGACCCGTTATACATCGTTTTCGCACGTTCCTCCTGCTCCTCCTAATTCGCTTGTTGCGGTTGGTGATTTAAGGGCATTATTTTTACCACAATGTCTGACTACGATACTTGAATCGCTTATATTTCGGGAATCTTCTATGACATTTTACGGAAATGTACGGCAAAATAATGTTTTAAAGAGTTTTAAATGGGTACCTACGTAGTTTGATGAACCTCATTGAAAATTATAGCAAATTAATAAATAGAGATACCTAGGTATATTGCTGAACTTGTTGAAAAATAAGTTTTTGTTTTACTTAGTAGGCGCATTCCTTTTATTGTTATCGGGTTGAGAGGGGCAACGCTGGCTACTTTTTCTCCATATCTTTCTTTTCATACGATTTTTCAGTGAGATTGTTTTTTAGTTCATTTCATTTTTTAGTTAATCAAGTACCAATGCCCTCATATGGTGCTTCCATTATTAAAATTATATTTGAAAAATATTACATAAATAAAAAATAGGTATATGAAATAGAAAAATAAATAATAAATAAATTTTAAAAAACCCCGAAGTTTAATCATTTATATTATACTAAAAATTAATTGCTGTAAATATTCACTAAGAATTTCTACGGATTATACCTGTTCGGTGTACCGTATCAGCGGCAGTATTTCTAAAGACAACTGAAGAAATATGAGAAATCATGTAAACGAAGCATTTGTTCTTCCTCTGACTCAATTAGTAAGTTAAGGGGTTGGATGTCTCGTTATTGCAGAACTGGTGTCACAGACTTCCGCCATTGACCTCCTCAACCCTAAGTGTTTTATAATTGTTATTTGCCTTGCCGTCTAATCATTGGACAATTAGTGTTGGGGATGTTGTTCCACTTGTTTGGCTCTTCCCTCTGATTATTTCCATCCTTCATACGTCCATCTGTTCCACGCCGAAGCAGGCAGACGGCGATGAGTTTAACCTGTGTTGTTGTAGATGATCATCTTGAACTTGTTATGAAGAAAATTTCAACAGAGTGAATTGTTTGAAATTTGGGCTTTGGCGATGTAATGTTAATTAAGGTAGATATAATTTTACCCTGTGCATAAGATCAGAACATGTTTACTTCTATCATAGTTTGAATTGTAAGAATTAAACTTTTATAGTCCGCCGATTTCCCACCCGAAATGATTTTTAACTGCCTACTAAGCCAGTGTTCCCAGATTTTCAAATTTCACCCTAGATTACTACTACAAAAAGTCGTCAATTCTCGTGATTTGAAGTACCTACAATAATAGATAGATGATCAAGTTGCCTTGCTTCTCTCTGAGTAGTGTTACTATAAATTTTTCCGCTATTATGTAAGGAATTCAAAAATATTAATGAAATAAACACGGTTGTCGAAATAAATAAAAATTTGTAATTTTCAGAAAAGTAGTCACTCATGTTTCAGCGAGTGAATTTCTCAATCGTTGAAAAAATCGTAGGCTAGTAAAAAAAAAATGCTTTTTCAATTTAGCAAAACTCGACCTCAGTTGAGCCCTTTTTCAGAGAGTTTTCATGTTTTAACTTTGAGAAATTATTAGGTACGCTCTACATTTTTTTTTTTCCAGAAATACCAGTGTGGAAATTTTTAGGAAATACAAAGCTTTGATATTCGGTATGGGATTTGTGTGGGGTGCAGAATACATCCATCCATGCGTTAGGGAAATATGAGGCAACAATTAAAACACAATAGACGCTGCACACAAACATTGGCGCCAGATGGCAATCAATCACCTAGATGTCCTGTTCTTTAAATAACAATGAGTTCGCGAGCATTTGACCCTTAGGTCTCAGAAAAGTTTTCCATTTTTATTTTTATCATCGAGTTGCAACTGTTTCGTTTCGTCCTTTGTGTAACTGCCTATAGCCGTTTATGTTATTCGGCTACCTTTTCCAACCGCAAGGCTCTTGCTTGTGTTTTGAAACCGCTAGACCCAAACAGATGGACCGGTCAATTGTTAACAATCGATAGTTCCAATTTAGCTTCCTGCCCATGTTTTAAACTTTATAAGAGCAATAATAGTTCCTTAAGATCACGAGCCATGATTATAATAATTTCCAAAACTAAAATTCGAACACTTACATTATTTTACAGTAAATGGTACGAAGATGCTACCTACTTTGATATAAAATGAAGTTTGTTCATGTTAGTTTTTTCCCGAATTGGAATCAGCCCCTTTCATAACGTATCTTCATCGCTCAAGGACAATTGTGAACAAAAATATCCACTCAAAACACTCCTTTCTGTTGAGGAAGCCTGAGAATTGTCAACGGTGAACTCGAATATAGTTCTGTACAAGCTAAACCATTTTTCACAGAGCACACCTATTTATACCCATTTTAACAATTCTAACTACATATACACAACTTTATAACTTACTCTGTGTTGAGAACCATCTCTGATGGTAAGCTGATGTCCAAATGCATGTTAGTCAGAATGCTCACTAATGAACCGTTTCGTTGGACTCAAAAACAACCAGGGGAAAAACCAGAGGTTTTTTAACCAATATCTACCAGAAGAATAAATAAACCAGGTAATAAAAATCGGTGACTAAAGTCGTTGGCCCTTGGGCAATGGGTCTCCGAACCAGTGACGACAAACGTTGTTTAGTGTAGTTCAGAACTTGAACATGCGAGGTGGACGAGCCAGACAGCTTTTCGTTCCCAGCGAACGTTGGCAGGTTGGTTAGGCGAGCTGCCACCAGAGAACACCACCTACTGAAGGTGGTCACCAGCGGCCATTACTTCCCCTTTTCTGCACTCCACGTCAGCCAGTCAGGTCCAATTATTGGCCCTTTCTCCCGCCACAGAACTCGCGTAAATTAATAGTTTATTCAACCCTTGCTGCTAGTCATGATTGACCAAGGTATCTTCGAAGCAGTTACCAAATTCAGAAGTCACGGACTACATTAGTTCTCCTGTAAACCTCCCTCTCGAATGTCTAAAAGAAAAGTAATTAATAATGAAGAATGTTTAAAATTTATAACAACACTATCAAAAAATGTTAATAAAAATAAAATAAATGCGTCGGTTTCGCTTGAGTTGTCGTTATGATAATTTGCGAGTGAGGGGCCTATATTATAATGCTTAGTTGGTGTATATACTATGGTAGTATTTTACTCATTTTCTCTCATTGGTAGCCTAATATATAAGAAGAAATATTTTTAATTACTAAATTATAATTAACAATAAATTTACCTCATCATTTCCTCGGTTTTTTTTTTCAAATTATACGACAGCCATATTTCTGTTATATTTACGGTTTGATTAGTACGGTCTTGATTGGTCAGTTTGATAAAATAAAAGGAACAAATCGCAAACTATTGTACATTTATTTATTATTTTTGGAACAACGGCAAATTTTCATAATTAGAGTGTTTATTACCAGGTCTAATGTTACTAACGAGTTTGTGTCACACGTACTACGTGATTTTGATTCCGTTCATCGACATAGGCGTCGCGTCGGGCTTTTTCTCTACATACACCTTCATAATTTCTTTGACTAAAAAAAATTAAATAATCGGCCTAGTAATATTTCAATTACTGTCTGTATACATTATTTCTTTTATAAAAATTCTATCATTAAAGCTTAAATTGTTTATAATAATTTTGTTTTAAGATTCTTTATTACTAGGCCTGCTAATAAAGAATTGGAGAATGAGTCACCTGGTTTTTCTCCACCTCACAACCCCCGGACATCAAGAAATGCGACGAGAAGGAAAAGAAGAATTTTGTTTTATAATGAAACAATCACGACAAAGTATTAAGCAGAAAAATTCCCCAGTGTTATTCTGGTTAATAGCAACATAATTGTGTGCCACCTCCAGCTATGCAATTGTTGCTATTGTTTTATTTTGAAATAATAAAAATCATTCGTTCATGAAATATCAAACAGGTCACATATATCTCTTGTAAATCTCACACGTGCTCACACTGCTGCTTTGATCTTTAAAAGGTTATGGGCCCAGAGATCGTATTTTGAGCCTGTGAGTATTGTGCAGAACACTATGGACGTTAAATTACAAATTGATAAATTCGAAGGCGCTGGTGATTGGATGAGGTGGAAGAAGGAAGTTACATTGCTCCTTCGACATTGTAAAGTAATGAACGTCGTTGATGGGACCCTCGTGGAACCTACAAAACCAAACGACAGTTCTACCCCTCAAGTCATAACGCAGTATAATGCAGATCTGGAGAAGTTTACCGAAAAAGATGTCCTCGCTCAGCTGGTGCTCGTCAAAAGCTTGAATAAAGCGAACGCTGAGCTTGTCAATACATGCACTTCAGCTCGTGGTATATGGATGAAGCTTATATCGGTTTACGAACAGAGTTCTGGACAGCGTATGGACCGACTGCTTGAGCAGTTCTTCAATTCTACAATGGACCCCGCCGAAGAAATCGCCAACTACGTCTCTCGACTACAAAGAACGTTTTCAGAAATTAACGAGGAACTCGAACGGCTCACTGACAAGTCTATGCCAGATTTGGTGCTGATGAGTAGAGTAATGTCAACCCTACCTCCAGAATATTTTGAATTCAAGAGCGTATGGGAGTCTGTGCCAATTGAAGACCGCACTATTGAAAAATTGACTGAACGATTGAGACTAATCGAGATGAGACTTCCTCACAAATCCAATGGAAGTTCCGCTCTAGTCGCCAATTCAGGAGTGAAGAAGAAGTGGAAACGAAAAGGTAAACCAAGTAGTTTTACTCAAGTATCTTCGAACGATCCTACTCGTAAACATCCTGATACTCAAAATCAGTCAAAAGACGAACATCCTCGGCGATTCAAACGAACTGATCACAGTCATGCGTTGCTTTGTGAAGTTGACGAAGAAGTCTCGTTCAGGTGTAATCTGTCAGAGTCAAGAGGGTTGAAATCTGACTCCTGGATTGCAGACAGCGCTTGCTCAGTTCATATGACAAATCGCAAGGAGTTTTTTGTCTCATACAAAAGTTTTCCTGAGCCGAAGAAAATTTTCGTAGGAAACGACGAAGTAATTTATGGCTATGGAGAAGGTACAGTAAACGTCGAAATGCTGATCGGAAGAAAATGGATTTCAAACTCTCTTCTATCAGTTTGGTACGTTCCAAAAATCGGAAGAAACCTTCTGTCCGTTGGTTCAACTGTTGATAAAGGGTTCGAATTCAACGCAAACAGAATTAGTTGTACCTTCACCAGAAATGGAAAGCTTGTAGCAGTTGGAAAGAAGGAGTTCAATAAATTGTACAGGATGAAAATGAGAACTGTACTACCTGAAAAACCAGCTGAGGTTTTCATAACCACTACTACGCATGGTCTTCAACTTTGGCATGAACGTTTGGGACATCAATCAAAGAAATATGTTCAGCGCTTCCTGAAGTCCCGAGGAATATTGGTGGATTCAGACAATTCAAGCTGTGAAGCATGTCTCTTCGGAAAGCAGTCTAGACACTCATTCGGAAACAGGACAGCTTATCGACCCAGAGAAGCTGGTGGCCAGATCAACGTAGACTTATGTGGTCCCATGGAAAAAGAATCACTTGGTGGGTCTCGCTACTACATTCTCTTCAAGGACGATTTCACACGGTTTAGACGCGTCTTCTTTCTGAAGAACAAGTCAGAAGTACCATCATGCCTCAAGCAATTCCTGGAAGAAGCGAAATTGGCTGGACACGAAGTGAAACAATTGCTTAGTGACAATGGCTCTGAAATAAATAATGCTCAAGTAAAAGCCATCCTCGAGTCTAGAGGAATAAATCATCGCTTCAGTATGCCCTACACTCCCGAGCAAAACGGATCGGCTGAACGCGAGCATCGTACATTATGCGAATGTGGCCTCACATTAATGATTTCAGCAAAGATGAGCAAATCACTGTGGGCTGAAGCAGTTAACACTGCAGTCTATTTGCTTAATCTGACAGGCCCTTCCTCTATTGAAGGAAAAACGCCTTATGAGCAATGGTTTGACAAACAAAATCCAACAATCGACCATCTCAGAGTATTTGGAACAAAATGCTTTGTTCAAATACCTAAATCGAAGAGAAGAAAATGGGACAAGAAATCTATGCAAGGATTTCTGGTTGGATATTGTGACATCAAAGATGGGTATCGTATCTGGGTGCCTGAGAAGGGGAACATAATCCTTAGTCGAGATGTTGTCTTCAACGATGAGGTACTTTATGGAGTCATTGAAGCTGACACTGAAAGTAAAGACAGTGGATGTAAAATGATATTCAATCCGAAGAAGGACTCTATTGTACCGCAAGACAGACAAACTGGTGAGAACAGGGTAGTGGGAGATGCTTTTACCTCGCAAATCTTCCCTGAACCTCTCCAAGACCAGGAAGAGGTTTTTCAAATGTCAGAACCCAGGACCCCCAACAGGATTTTGAACTTTTCGAATGAGCCAGAGTTCAATTCAATGCAAGAAAACGATTCGCCCTCTAGATCAATTCATCAATCGGAACGTGATAGCCCTATTCAACAAGTGCAAGATAATCGTTTCGGAATGCAACTTCGTGATCGAGCATTACTCAGGCCACCTGATCGACTGAACTATCATGCCATGATAACTGACTACTACGAACCACAAAGCTACAAAGAAGCTATGAAGTCCGAAGAAGCCGCGCAGTGGAAAGCTGCAATGGAGGATGAAATTAAGTCCTTACAGGAAATGAACACTTGGAAACTCGTTCCTCTTCCTCCTGGCAAGAAAGTTGTGGACTGTAGGTGGGTTCTTCGTGTGAAGGTCAAGGCCAATGGTGTTTTCGATAGGTTCAAAGCCAGGGTGGTGGCGAAGGGCTACTCACAAACCCCAGGTATTGACTACCATGAAGTTTTCAGTCCTGTAGTACGTTACGATACTGTTCGTGCACTTATAAGCGTTGCTGCTTCTGAAGGACTAGAACTGATGCAGTTTGATGTGAAAACGGCCTTCCTCAATGGGGATTTGGAGGAAGAAATATTCATGAAGCAACCTGAAGGTTTTGGAGACGGAACAAATCGTGTTTGTAAATTAACAAGAAGTATTTACGGCTTAAAACAAGCCCCACGATGTTGGAACGTCAAGTTTACGAACTTCATAAAATCTCAAGGATTAGTACCGAGTCAAGCAGATCCGTGTTTGTATTATAGCCAAAAAGGGAGGAACAAGATGTTTTTGGCCATATACGTCGACGACGGAATTCTTTGTGGCTCTGATCGGAATGAGATGAAGGAGTTCATGAACAACCTAAAGGAAGCGTTCTCAGTGACTGAAGGGCCACTTGAAAGTTATGTGGGAATGCAAATTTCAAGATCTAAAGATGGGTCAATTTTCATTGGCCAGGAAAACTATGCAAGACAGATCTGCGAAAGATTCAACATGTCAGACGCTAATCCGACTGCAATCCCTGTTGAAGTTGGAAGCCAGCGGAGTGTTGAAGCGGAGGAAATCGGACCAGACGTTCCTTACAGACAAGCCGTTGGTAGCCTAATGTATTTGGCAACTGTCACACGTCCCGACATATCGTATGCCGTCAGTCTGGTAGCAGAAAAATTGTCAAAACCGACTGTATCGGATTGGTCAACCGTGAAGAAAATTTTCAAATATATTAAAGGAACGCTTTCGTACGGTTTGCTATACAAAAAGGCGCATAAAACCGGGATCCTGGAAGCTTTCTGTGATGCAGACTATGGAGGAGATCAGCAAACCCGAAGATCAACCTCTGGAGCACTGTGTGTTTATGCAGGAGCTGCTATATCATGGATCAGCCAGAAACAAAAATCGGTTGCACTATCAACAACGGAAGCTGAGTTCATATCTGCGAGTGAAGGAGCAAAAGAAGTCATTTGGGTAAATCGGCTACTCCAAGAATTGACGCAACTCAAAGGAAAGCCTACAATGAGTATCGACAATGCAAGCGCTCTCAAACTGGTGAAAAACCCGGAGTTTCACAAAAGAACGAAGCACATTGAAATCCGCCACTACTTTGTGCGGGAGAAATATCAAGAAGGTGTTTTGGACGTGAAACACATCGAAGGTGAAAACCAAATCGCAGACATCCTAACGAAACCTCTTGGCAAAGTTCGCTACGCCACTTTACGAACCAAACTTGGAGTTCTCCCTAAGAACGTCGTTGAGGAGAGCTAAATTTTTGGAGGAAGTATTAAGCAGAAAAATTCCCCAGTGTTATTCTGGTTAATAGCAACATAATTGTGTGCCACCTCCAGCTATGCAATTGTTGCTATTGTTTTATTTTGAAATAATAAAAATCATTCGTTCATGAAATATCAAACAGGTCACATATATCTCTTGTAAATCTCACACGTGCTCACACTGCTGCTTTGATCTTTAAAACAAAGGCGGGCTTATAGATACAAAAACAGAGCGTCTCAGATTATTCCAGATTTTTGATCTCTGGCATGTTGTGCCCCCCAAAATAATAATTGTCGACGCGACGCCTATATTCATCGATAATATGTTTTCCTCATTTCTGCCAGTTTTGCGTTAGCCGGCTTTAGCCTGCCAGTTTTCAATCAGTATTCTTCGGTTATCAATAGATTTCACTCATTCAAATCCTTGATCATGATGTTGACTTTCCCGGTTGCTGGTATTGCCAACCTTAAAGAGTAATTTCGCTCCTTGTTCGGCTTGGAATCCAAGAGGAACTTGCCCTCTTCCTCGCCCGCACCTAAGATCGCAAGGTTTTAACAACCACTTATGCACGTAATATGTCAGGGCTGTGATAATCCTATAAAAAGATCCCGATCAGTCCGACGTGGACGGATGTGAGGTAGAGACCTGGATTAATGTCGCAGCTCACTAGCTATCATAGGTTGGTTTGAATAATATGTGTCATTTGTGGGATTGATGGGCACAACTTACCTTTTGGATTCTTAGCCCAATGCACTCGGGGCCCGTCCTTTAGCATAATGACTTGATAAATGCTGGCCCGAGTATCAGGACCCCTGTGGATTTCTCGGCGCCAGACGAGCCCGAAAAATTGGGAGGGGGTAGTTAACCATTCACAAGAATTGTTTGTGCCCGTTTATGCAAATAAGAGAATTTGAGGGAGTGGTTGCCGATTGATGACTCGATTGGTCACGATAAAATGGATACTTGAAAATGCTCAGAAAGTTAAGTTTCTAATAATGGCTGATTTATTTATTTTATTTTATTTATTTCCGATATTTCTTAGACGATGGAGCCAACCAGTTATGACTACTGGTAAGCATACCTGCGGTATTTCAAGTGCTCGGTGTACCTATTTAACATTAACGGGTGGATTCCGAAATTCGTTCACTCTTAGGATGGCTTATCGGGGATGGATTAGTAGAGAACATTGATAAAAGACCCTTTCGAAAATTTTCCTTTTAATATTGATGACTTCCTAATTTTAAAGTGTGGACCGAATTTTTAGGTGAATGGTTGCAAAAAATGGCGAATGAAAGACTTGTTGATAACTCTCTTTCATTAATCAACCGAATTAATATGCATTCTCATCAACGTTCGACCATCCAAAAAAAGGACCTGTTGGTTAAACGTGAGGGCTATGGTTTACAATCTACCAAAGAACACGATCATGAGAACGCTTTGGTCAACCCTATCAATTACTGCGTCCAGCGACTTATGGTAATACGGTTCTTAACGTGCTCGTCCGTGTATGACTCCCGGGTGCATCTACACGCCACAGAAATGTGCCTCTCGGACGTTCAGAGCCTTCGCTCTGGTATTCTCCGTTCGCCTCAGTTGCACGTCATGAGCGGTAGGTTTTTGAAGACTTAGCTGATCTTATCAGGGATGAAAGATGAATGATGGTTCTTATACTACAGGGGCGAACTGTTTGATGATGTTCTTGAGAAGGGTTAATCTGAAGTTTTTATGGATGAGCACGTTGGAATACGAACTACCATCGCCTCCACAAAATATGAGAACCGGTACTAGCAATAATATTATTTGCTGATGAGTGACCGGAACTTCCCTCCATATTGAGATCGCTCACTCAACAGCTGACAGCGCCATCAGCTCGTTCAGCCAGAACCCGAACCAAATTAAACATTGAGCATCAATTGTTATATTATACTCTAAAATACGATGCCAATCGATTTCAAAACTGATTAATGAAAGTCGGATTGCCGTTTTCTCGCTCGCTGTATGATGAAATATTTTTCCAATTTCTTCTACCATAATCATTAAGTAATAATTCTTCTTTGATTTACTCGAACGTGGTTGCAACATCACCGTAGTTCATCATTGGAACCTTAAGTGTGAGGTAGGATTTATTTTAGAAAGCGCTGGTTTTAATTGAAAAAAGTACTCAGCTGACCAGCATCTAAATGCATGCAAAGACTTAAATGCTTTGCAATGCTTGCAAAGACTTTTTAGAAATTGTTCTTTGCAGCTTTAAAGCCTGAATAGAGCCCATTAAAGAATATCCATACTTTTATGTCCGTGGATTGTGAGGGGGAGAGAAACCATAGGCGACTCATTCTCCAATTGTGAAAATAAACAATTGGAAAATGAGTCGCCTGGTTTCTCTCCCCCTCACAATCCACGGACATTAAAAATGCGTGCTTTTATGAATCCAAAATAATTTTCAACGGTATCTCAATTAGAGCTCGACCAGCTTTTATGGGAAGTCACTTGGAATGTTTGCGGACAGTTGGTTTCTTAAGACCGGGAAAGATCGAAGATAAGGTCCCGTAAAGAGCTGGTTCCAGTAAAACACGAAAGGTAGGAGGCCCTGATCCTGTCGACAACAACTTCTTGGGCTCGTGAAGGTACGTGACCGGATTGCCCAAAAGGGCAGAAAGCCGACCTCCCAAGACATCGGCCACAGCCGATGGCTTCCGCGTAAGCTGCGTCAACAATGCCCAACTTGAGGGAATTATAAAATGGAAATCGGGCCGGAGCTTCCTCGGCGTGCTGCTGAATAACAAAACCTGATAGTTTCCCACAGCCGATGTCAGTAGCAGGAATCACACTTTCGCTCTATAAAGCGCACACAGCATTAGTCATAGCTCCCATTATTGACTAAATTGTGGAAAATATGATAATGGAATTAACTAGGTACGTGTAAGTCCTAGCCTGAGTCACGGGAAACTTGAGCGAATTTGCTTGATTTCGATCCCATGGTTCCACACCGCTCCGAGGATGCCCAAATGGGCGAAAGTGCACGGCCATCCATTGGAAATATGGAGAATGAGTTTTCCTCCATCCCAAATCAACAACAGCATAATATAATAGAACTACAAAAAACTGAAAAAACCATATTAAACCGTATTATAGGTATGCGTTTGTGTACAGTGCAGATTTTATGGTTTATCTCAACAAGATCAAGCAATTCTAAAATCACAGTTTTTAGTCAAGTTTATTGCCTCGATTTCAAGTTATTCACCTCGTTTTGAATGCAAAAAACATATTTCCCAACATTAGCGCAGACTATAAAAAAAATCTTTTTTCTGAAGCTACTGAAGTAAGTTGAGTTCACTTATCTTGGAAGACAAAATAAGCCTCCTGAAAAAGTGAATTTGACTTATCCACTGTTCTGATCGTGTTTGATGGTGCTCCTGGCAAACTGAGGAGTTGGAAGTGATCAGTTGTTGTTTCATCACCCGGAGTCCCAGATACGGTACAACAAGAACATGACTAAGCGGTAGTGGGAAGACGAAAATAGAGATCTTCTCTCTAACAGGTGCAAAAACGTTCGGACCTTTCCGACTCATAGACAACGGCGAGGATTGATGAGTTTCTGATTAGAGGATTGTCAACGGTAGTCGATATGAAAGATGATGCTCCAATGCCCTGAGGAGGCTTACGACCTTCAGCTTGGCACCCTGCAGTGACGCCTTATGATTTGTCGTCGTCGCCGTTCAATTGTGGTCTTGACCTGGCTGTATAATCGTGAAAGGGTACGCGTACCATTGTCAATAAAACAAGTCAACCACAATAAAATTGATGGTTCAAGAATTCGCACGGGATTCAGAAGGAGGTTCAAAATAGACAATAGCAAGGATGTGGTTTTGAAAAATGTTCCACAACATCTCTGTTCTATTCTAAACTGGAATTATCGCCTTTAACTGTATTCAAGTCTCTGTTCAAAATTTAGTCATATCATCTGGTCAATATATTTTGATTGTGGAGCTATATCTATGATTCAATTAAAAGGAGTAGTGCTCATAGTGTATGCGGGTCAGTAATATGATGTCTCAAAATGGCTTTCAGAAATATTTGAGTTTTAATCGACCAACAATTTTGGCTCTTTCGGAATAGAGCAACACACTATTCTTACCAAAACAAGAATATAATAAGGGGTTGATTGTTATATTTCTTCAATGTGAGTGGATTATGATCGGATAGTAGTCTGCTCACTCTAATAATATTGCGTTGTGCCTGCTGACTAGAGTCATTTTGACAGGTGAGCAGTACGACTTATTATTTTTTATTATTTTTTTATACCTAAATTTGATTAGAAGTTAGCTGCGGTTGAAGAGGTCAACAGCCAATCACTCTTTTTTTTCGGGCACCTAACCGTGTGATCAGAGCTACGTGTGTGGTAAGGCAGCTCCTGACAGAACAATCGCCGAAAAAGATACGGACTTCTCGTGTACAAGATCGGACAAGCAGTACAAGACCCGGCAGAAGCAGTTCGTCGGCGGCGAGACGGCCCTCTACGGGCTCAATTTAATCAATCAATCCTCCCCTTGTCCATGGTTGGCAGTGAGACACGTGAACAGTTGCCGAGAGCGTGTAACTTTCGCCCGAAGATCGTGATATGCGGCTTCACCGAGCCTTTACAGTCCCTAAAGGTTACCATATTAGAAGCTCTCATATTAATTTCTCCGAGCTGCCACTTCACTTCTATTTCATATCGAAACGGACAGCCGTGTTATCTCGGAAGGCGATACCCAACGGACCAAGACGAAATGTTAGGTGTCTGCGGCGAGTTTCAAATACCCCGAGATTGTGAGAATTAATATCCGCGTTTCAACAAGTCGATAGAACTTCTTTTTATTTCACCAAGATGAAATCCGGTCGCTCCAAGACGTCCATTTGATACGCCCTATTTAATTTTGGCTATTGAACTCATTGCATCGTTGTATAAATTATGGGGGCGCTTTTTCATACGAGAGTCGATTAAATTAATGTACCGTCAGCCGCTTGTTAATAACAAAATCGGAGCCTGGAAATCTGAGAAGCTTCAGTAAGCTTCAATTTCTTTCGTATTTAGGTCGGACAATCATGCAGTCCACACGAAATCATCGTCATGCGAGACATGTACGAAGCAATCCTTAAACTTCCAACTTCATCCTCAATTTCATTAGTATATTTTTATTTGAATGGCTTTTATCAATCGCTGGTACATATAAATTTCTTGAAGGTTAACTATTCGCGAATAATTGGTCTGCTGAGTCATTCTGAAAATAATTTTTGAACGCGTTTTTTATACTCTCTATCCAAAAACGTCTATGCAAGAAGAAGAAAACTCCCATTTTTAACTCGGAACAGAATGAAATAGCAATCTAGCTAATTATGCGTGTAGTACGAAGGTGTCGGAAGAAACTTTAGCTGAATGGCAATACCGGTGAATCGTTGTATTGCAATCACCGTTTGACCAATGTTCAGAATGAAACTCATCAGACGACTCTTGACAAATCCCTCCTCCAAAACCTGTCACTTAGATAAATGCATCTGATAATCAAAAGTGAGAAAACCTACGCGAGACCCCTGTCGCGTATCGGCTCTTGACAAGGGACAATGCCACTTCTGAACGGAATGACAGCTTGCTAAGTCACGGTAACTTGAGCTCTAGTTCAGATTCGGTTAAAGAACGTCACTCGTTTACAGGGCTCATTTCCACTTTCTTTCAAGTGGAATATATTTTTCAGAAACTGGTGCGTACTTAATTGAATAGTCATCTAAGTACCTCATTCAGCGTGGCCTGAATTAAAGTAAAAGAAAATAAAATAATAATAAAAATTAAAAATCAATAGTTCTAACTGGTTTTGGAAATATTTTCAACTTAAATGACTATATTTTCTAAAGTTTTTCTCCAATATAGTCAGGTTCTAAAATTTAATATTTCCCGTCATCGTGAACTTCATCTTCTGGAAATCGTACCACCATTATTCGTGGTTGAACGAGGAGAGGAATCCCAAGCGAATCGTTCTTCTCATTAAAATTCGACCAAGTACATTTTTGCCCGTTGGACATCCTCAGGGTACTGTGGTAATTAAATGGGCACCGAATAAATCTGCGCCATAATAAGTGATTATAATTTACCACACCATAAGCGATCTATCAAAGATAATAGCTTCCAACGATTCTAATGAACTGTAATTACTCCTGCTATGCCTAATCTTATCCTCGGCGAGTTCTTTCAAGATCGGATTTTGATTAAGAATTTCCTCTACCGTACTCCGTTCACGTTCGAAACAAGATATCGAAAACGTCTTGTCTGTTGATTTTGGGTATATAGTCAAGGTCTTCTCACTTCAGGTGGAGACTGGCAGTGGTGCTGTGCTACACGGGTTGAATTATAATATATAATTGGCTCCAAGAGCGTTTCCCAC
Organism: Tupiocoris notatus; assembly: GCA_037159825.1. NCBI lineage: Eukaryota > Metazoa > Arthropoda > Insecta > Hemiptera > Miridae > Tupiocoris > Tupiocoris notatus. The sequence goes on along the minus strand of JASJUZ010000569.1, from coordinate 92,304 downwards.
GTCGGAAGCCCCATTCCACGTCGTCGGAGGATTGATGAGTTGTCGAGAGTCGGTGAGTCAGCACTGATCGGCTGTCAGCGATGTAACACACACTATGCATTGCTGTCCTACCTGCGAGCACCGGTTAAGATGATGCTGACCTAATCATCGTCTCGGACGACCGTTTGAAGATCGTCGTTGAGTAATTGTGTTGGCCAAATTCTGATCTCATCTACCCCAAGGATGCTAAGCTGAAAAATTCCACAACGATGCGCGGCTGATAGTTGTATCTACAGCCTGATAAATGAAGCATCGTTCAATTAAATATTTATGGATGTTTCGCTTGTTTAATATTCGGTACAGCCTGGATCCTTTGATTCGGCCCAGTAAACGTAGTCCCAAGTATCCAGTACCTATATCAATTTTTTCCCATTTTTGTTTTTTTATTTTCAATTTAAGAAAACTATTAGTAGTCGATTGATTGCGAACATCGATCGGTAACGGCTTCCTAGTTCCTATGGGAGTATTAAATTGAATGCTGCAACTACTCTTTTCATCACTCCAACGTACTTTTATTTTACAATATTTTCTGATCGGACATTATGAATCTAACCCGAACATAGAAAATTTTGTCCTTGCTGAATACTAATTTTCTATTGGAATTCGAGAAACCACAAAAGCTCACGGTCAGGGTCTTTCAGTAACTACGGGATATTGAATGCCTCTATGAAAGCCATTCCTCTACTTGAAGACTAATAATTACGGCTTTTATAGGGTCCATCATTCAGAGGGTTCACCTTTAATAACGGGATCCTTTTCTTCCTCGACGTTCAAAAGAGTTCAAGAAGAATGAAATAAAATGCGAGTACTCGATGCCTATATATTTCACATGTATTATTACGCGCTCGTGCTTACACTTGACGGTCATTTTCGTCATGCAAAGGCCACTTGAAAGACTGACAGCCGAGGAAGCGAGGCACTGCGGTTTACTTTCGGACCTGTAATCATTCTCTTTATTATCGTCATCGCACTATAATACATTTGTAACTACTGCCCTCTGAGGTACCCCGTTCCAATTGCAATTGGAAGCAAATTATTGCGACCATAGAGAAAGCCTTTATTTGTACGTACACCGCAAAAGTGGCCGAAGGTAAAGACAACCTGAAAAGAAGTCAATGGAAACTATTACATTCCTCTCCATGGTGGTAATCACGCGATTTTCACAAGTCAAGGTGAAATGGATGGTTACGATACCTACTTAGGAATAGAGAATGTTAGAATTGCTAGATTTTGACGTTCCCTTTTTCCGTTAGTTGTAGAGAGTTTCAGTACATTTCGCTTTTTTGAAAAAATTATGGGAATTATGGTTTTGTATTTTATTTATATTTTATGGAAAAGTTTATGTTTATGTTATGTGTTGTATATGATAAACAGCTAAGCCATTAAACAACATTGCTGTTCAATTTCGTCAAGTTTCATATGCTTCATATGAATTCTAAAATGTTTCATAATATGAAGCTCTATATAAGCACTTTAAGTTTCATAGCTCTATTCCTTTTTTTTCTAGTCTTGATCGTACGTGTAAGTAGCGGATGGCAAAAAAGTAATTACTACTCCCGGTAAAGCGAAGGTGAATGATTCTATGTGAGAAAGAAAACGCTTGTCGAAGAGTGCTGGCGCGATGTTATGGAGGGAAATAGGCGTGGCTGAGGCGCCGGTGCTTACGATTCCAAAGCTCGCGGATAAAGAAAGACCAAAGAGCGTAGTATAGACGCGATGAAGCATGTTTGGGTGGGCCCATCTCGCGCTGAGCTGACCACCCACGTGGAATGCTCTTCTCTATAATAAACGGCTACCATTTGTGAGGATTTGGGAATAGATGCGGTGATTTTGTTTTTTCATTCACGGTCGTTTACTAGCGGGTTCAGTCCTCTGGTAAATGTAATTAAAGTCAAGCATTTGTCTATAAGTTGATATTCTCATTCAATTAGTGCTTACGATCGTTTGATTCGTACATTACCTCTTCGTATACAAAAATCAATTTAATTAGTCATTATTTTAATTTGGTCATCGATTAATCATGCATCAATTTTATTGGATCTCGAGTTACCACAGCTTTCGTGTGGAATTTGGGAGTTTTTCAGAAATTTGGCATGAGGGTATGACTCGGGAGTTCTTCGAGCCATAAAAATCTTTCTATACTCGTTGGAATGCTCGTTGAACACTCTCTCCAACTACACCGTAAGGCGAAAAATTCAGATCTTGATTGTGAAATTAAGAAAAATAAAAATGATTATAAACATACCTACCACAAAAAAAAAAAAAAAAAAAAAAAAAAAAACCGCAGTCAAGCACAGTAACACATCCTCCTTTTGAAGTCGGTTAAAAATTACAATAGTTACTACGAAGTTTTCCCCGGTAGTTACCAAATGTTCGAAATAATTATTACGAATGGATAGTCTTCCTCAATCATTATTTAAGCGAAGGAATCATAAACAACTGTAGAATCATTTCCAGCGTTTTTTTAATTGTATATTCGCATTCTACGTGCCTTGTAATGTAAAATGTCAACTTTTGAGGGGGCTAGAAAATTTTTTTTCTTCTTGGGGAGGACAACGGTTTATTTTTGAATAATAAACCAAAGTTGAGGAAGTTGAAAATACAATACCTTTGATACAAAACATGGTAAATAAATTACCCATCGATACGGTAATTAGTTACTATTTATGTTACCGCAAAGTAATACGCTGGTACGCCAGGAAGCTTCGAACCCTTGGGCGGGCAGAATTAGAAGAATAAAGCTCAAATCAAGCATCAGATCGAGTCGATCGAATCGAATAAAGATAATATCGAAGTTTATTTTGTCAGTTATGTTAAATTCCACGCCTAACATTGTTGAAAGTTGCGACAATGAACGCAATTATCGTTCTTCAAAACTGCGCACTCAAAGCAGCCGGCAATGCTGAAGAAGAGTATATATGATTGAATGAGTCTGTAAGAAGGCAAGGCGGACTCATCAGATTTGTTCTTACCGTAAAAACCATTTCGCTACCTTACGTGGGGGCCGGTGATGGAAACAAGAAGTAGAGTGGTCTCTTCCTTCTCTCTCTACGTTGCACTTGAAAAGGAAGATTCGAGACGGCATCGAGAGGGAACTCTGAGCAGGTTCGGTTGCTGGCCAATAGGCATTGCCGACGGGTAGAGGGTCGATGCATTATTAAGATTACCAACCGGAGGGAGACTGAGAAATATATGGTAGGGTCTTTCCTCCTGCTTGGAAACAGCAGTACGGTTCCTACTCACTTCGAATGCCCAGTATTCTCCCTCTCGTCCTCATCCTGCTGACTACGCCTCGGCACTGGCTAGGGCGTTGAGATAAGGTCTGTAATGGTTTCAACTTTGCACTCTATCTCCCAAGCCCCTGGGCCTTCCGAGTTGTCCGAGCGCCGACTTCTCTCTCTTATTCTCTATTCTCTCTCTCAACAAATCTATTCTCTCTCCGTCGAATCGAGAGAATGAGAGTCGCCTGTTTGAATTCGTGGGAAAGTTGACCCAATCGTACGGTCTCTATGGCTATTACAAATCCGAGGAATATGTAGGAAATAAGGTCATTCTGTATTTGAACTGTCAAGTGGACTGAACTATTTTGGCATAAGTTTCGAATATTAACCAGCTTCCTTGAAACTCCATACTCATCACAAAGACTTTGCAGATCTCTGGTTTAATTTTTTATGAATAAAGTTGAAACACGCTGCTTTCGTTTCAACGCTTTGCTTTTTTTTTTTTTTCAAAAAACACGATATTCACTTATTATTGTTCATTTATTTTATTATTTTATTTATTTTATTTTAACACTTTATTTTAACGCTTTATTTTTACACTTTATTTTAACATTTTATTTTAACACGATATTCACTTATTATTATTCACTTATTATATTCACTTATTATTACGATATTCACTTATTAAATTTACTAGGATGTAATTTCGTGGAAACTGAGTAAGCACCATCTTAACTGGGAATAACTGAACAAATCTCCAGTTAAATGGTCTTCTCAGGCCACTGTTTTTGTATAGATCATCGAACGTGGATTTTTACGCTGATTGTGAACTACTCCCGACTACTGAATAAACGCCTTTCAGTTGTCAATACATTTAAATACTCATCCTGGTAATAAACACCGTTCATTTTCAATAACCAAGACATGAACTAAAACAATTTACTCTTGATTCCCATTACATGCATTGACGATAATATTTTCTACGGTGAGTAAGAAATAAATCGCCTTATCGGCCAACCGTAATAATCTTACTTAATAATCGAGATAATGGAGCCCAATTCCCTTCCATTTTGTCTTACAATTTATAGCCTGCGAGAAAGAAAATAATGTTTCATAATAGCCAGAAAAACGGTATTCCGTGACGAACGCAAACTATTTTCGAGTAGAAATATAGTGTTCGCATAGTTATCCGTTTGAATAATAGAAAAGAGTACGCAATCATTTTGTAACTGTGGAATTATTTCTTCGGTGCGATTCGGAAATGAAATATCTGATAATTGAGGGTATGCGGCGTGATAAAGGTTGGTTAAGTGGGCCATCATTTATTTAATAGGAAAATCTATAAGTTGTAGCTGGAAGACGTTTGCGGATGAAAATGATCTCGGTGACAAAGAAAAACTTCTTCAGAAAAAATAAAAAATATTTTCCTGCATGATTTCCAGCCCCAATATAATTATTAGCTCCATATTTATAAAGTCCGGTTATTAAATGATAAGCTCTGTGAAACATTATCAAAAATTCCTGATTATCTAGTGATTCTAGTTGAACACTTTTCCTTACTTTCAAATTATTCACGAGCATCGGAATATTCGAATCCCTCTTTTCATATAGGATGTCTACTATAGGAGCCACAAATTAACAATATCGTGTTCTAAACGGCGATACACTGCCCATTCTGCTTAAATATTAATTGAAAATTCTAAGTTTGCATACATCAACGTTGGTCAGGAGGCAAAATAAATTTGATTGCTTATTTAAATAACATTTATTTTCACATAGGTATTAATTTTTAGATCACAGTGCGGTCGATAAAATAATCTCATAGCAATTGTACTGTACAAGAACTTGCGAGCAATTATTGCTCAGTGACATAAACCGTTGACTGCATGAATTTAAATTTGTACAGAATAGGTAAATTTGCATGTGTGAAAGCATTGTACATTATTTATACACAAATACAACAGCAAATAAGGTGATTAAACTCTCTACGGCTAACATTGGGATATCTCAATACATCGCGTGCTATCCGATTCAGCGCGAATCGTAATTTTCCTTTCGACAATATACATTAACTCCGATAATATTACAATTAGAGTAAAATTAGACACAATTGAATCTTATATTGAGGGGTTTATTGATTATTTCATCGGTACAAGCATCATTAATACAGTTGATTACATCATTGTATCTTATAACACAACCGAGGGCTATGTACATGGTGAGGAGAAATAAATATCGGACCAACATCGACAGATGATGTCCCGATAAAAAGTGATAACGCATTTTTCTAACTTAGATATACAGTAGGCCCGCCAGTGGATTCAATCAAGTTATGTATATACTTCGGGGGAAAATTTATCAGTGCCAAATACAAGTCTCTTGATTTCGAGTGAAATATAAATCGTGACAAATTACGGTGTTCACTCGCTAAAGGGAAACGAGTTTTTAAATTTAGTATACGTACAGATTCAAGGGAACCGATCAAGGGAACTTGTTGTCTCAAGTTGTTTTTCTGAAGTATCGACAAAGTATACTCAATTCTTGAGTTATTTTGGTAGCTTTATAATAAGATGTCCGGGGGTTGTGAGGGGTAAAAAAAAAAACTAGGCGACTCATTCTCCGATTTTTTATTGGCTGGCTGAGCACTTTCACCCGTTCGGGCATCTTCAGGGTGACGTGGAGCCATAGGGTCCACAGAGGTTAAAATAAGATGGTAATTTTGACGGACAATTCGGCATTTTGTGCTCGACATTATGCTAAAATGTTTTTTAATTTTAACCTGAACCTACTAATTCAGCGGAACCATTTTTGTTGTATACATTCATTTTTTTGCGCTCAGCTAGCGCGGACTTCTTGGTAGAATTTAGTCGAAATCTAATAAAGATTCTGCTAAGATATGAGTTGTAACAATGTACATCATTGAATAGGCGTGCTGAATTGTTTTTTCAATGGTACGTTAAACTTAGCCTCGATTATCTAAGTCGTTTATTCTTTGAAGTTTGCAGAAGTGACCGTAGACTGACTTGCCGTTTTACAATATTGCACTATTTTTTTCCAAATATTGACAGAATGTAGAGCGCAAATTATTTCATTCTTTATCGCCGAAGATTAATTCTTAGAAGAGCCAAACAATCCACTCAGCGAACCAAAAGCCGATTGATTGACATGTGAACATAAGATACTGTAGAGCTTCTCTCTGGGATGCGATAAATTATTAATTAAAATATGGTACAAGGATGGGACGAACTGTAATATTAGAAAGAGCGGAACACAATAAAATGCGAAGAAAACAACATGAAAATAATTACATGGAAAATAGGAGCACAATCAACAGCTGGTATCTACGGTAGCCCAGTCGTGATCGTTTCGAAGGAGCCTACTGTAGAGACGAACAGATACCAATTAAAATAGAAATTGTGCGCTCTTGATGATGTTAGGAACACAGAGTGCATATTTGCGGGTTTTCCTCAAATTGAAAAAAGAACTGTCGATTTTTTGAACTTCCAGTTCACGCTTATGAGCCATTTGGTATTTGATTCTTGATGTAATTCTCTTAAGTGAAGTATGACAAAATACCAAAAATTTGAAACTGGTTTATCTAATGCAGAGGGTAATATAACATTAACAATGTCGGATTAAGGATTCTCCTACATGAAGATATTTTCTCTGAGATGTAAGTGTTTTTTTTTTCTCGTACGCATCCCCAATATTCATCTTTGCTCTCAAATTCATTGTTTTACGCTCAGGTATTGTGTGGGCTGGCATCCTCAGTCTCTCTCGAACTCTCGGGCGACGATTCCGGCGATTTGCTGATCGGAAGCTGGTACGGTGTAAACCTGATTTGTTGCGGCGGTGGATACGCGGCCCTAGGAACGCCTCCTGCAGCTGCTAACTGATGGAGAGGCCACGGAGCCCATAGTGACTGAGGATTACCCATCGTAGCAAGACCGCTGCCGCCAGCAGCCCCGTACAATGAGTAGACGGCGGGGTTTATTCCGGCAGCGGCTGCATAAGGACTCCCCATCGTTGCAGCGGCTGCTGCTGCTCTAAGGAACAATTGAGATCTGGCTGCTAGGAGGGCTCTTTCGTCCAACGTTAAATTACTACCGTCGAGCAGCGATGTGCGAAGGAGCTGCTGCTCGTTCAACATGGATTCCATCGTTTCTCTGGAAAAAAGTACATTTATTGCGTTAAAAGTTTGCGAATCGTACGACAGTCGAAGGCTTTGAGATAGGCTCTTAAAATGTAACGCGGAAGAGATTTTTAGGTTCGCCACGATTGTTCCTCGTAGGTAGAGGAAGTTCATTTTTATTGCCATCATTAAATTTCAATCATATCATCAAACAATTTTCAAGTTGGAGGCACATGTGGGAAGGAATGTAAACCACGACTTCATCATTGTTTCAACAAGGAAAAAACCACGATTTTCATTCACCAAGCATGAATTTTGACAGGGGCTGTATAATCTCAATTAGGAACGACTACAGCGAAAATATTCGATTTCAGCTTACGACCTTCACGTAGGAAAACATCGCATTTAATATTTTTGGCCTACATCAGCCGCGTGATTTGATTTGGCGTTTATATTTATAACCAGGTTTCTTTCGGTATCGTAAACGCAAATATCTATTGATAAAGATGTGACTCCATCCGTCAATTCAATTCTGATCCGACGACCGATAAATTTGGATCTCGCCGCGGAATAAATTCATCGCTTGAATCTGCATTTAGATGCATTTAGAGAGCGCGATTAATCAGAACCTCCACGTATCAAGGAGGCGGGATCGACATCAGAAACACGCCGCTGAACAACAAATTCTGAAAGGATTGGACAGACGTGCGAAAGAGAAATGGTGAGATAAATTTTACCTTTCAAACTCGGTGAGGCGGGAGGAATCTCTGAAACCTTTGGCGAACGGGTTGCTGTCTATCTTCAGCTTGGTGATCTGTAACAGAAAAGAAATGACGTCGTTTGTTCAAAAGGTCGCCGTTAGTCGTTGTTGGCCAAAATAGTTTTGGCATCTAAATTTATTGACATTGCTAAGCTTGTGCGCTCTAATTGCCTCATCGGCAGTGTCTCCGCAACCAATGCGACTACTCTGCCATCGCCCGATCACGTAACAGCATTCGCGGACCGAATGTCGCTGATGATAAAAGAAAGACACGCCACAGCAGATGAAAAATTGCCTGCTCCCAACTACAGTCGACTGAGTACTTTGAGGCTTAATGCCGAAGCACAAATTGAAACCTTTCGTGATACACCTTTTTCTGAAAAAAGTTGAAAATACAAATTTTCTACCTCTCGAACCCCCCAAAAATACCCTCAAAATTGAGGTAGCGATTTGGTTGAAAAATTGAGTCGTTGTTAGGCCAAAATTGATTTTTGTTGAAAATTTCAAGAATTCAGCTTTCGTCAGAAGTGTGTTAACGGCGTAAGGCGGACGGACAGAATTTTTTGGTTTATTATTCAAAACTGAACTATTGTAACCCCAAAATTTTTTTTTCAAAACCCCCTCTCCAAATTTGATGTTTTGCGTTTCAAGGCATGTGTGAAACCGAAAATCCAATTTAAAAATTCTGCCCGTTCGCCGTCAAAACTATAAAAGCTTTTGAAATTTTCACCAAACATCAATCTTGCCCTGACAATGGCTCAATTTAACCGGCGCTTCCTTAATTTTAAGGGTTTTTTTGCTGAGGTTATGAGAGGGAGAAAATTTGTATTTTCCAACGTTTTCAGAAATAGGTGTATTTGGTATCATTTACAAAAAAATATCATCTCAAATGGACAATCTTCTTAAATCATTATTGAAGCGAAGGAATAATAAACGTCCGTACTTACAATCATTTTTGTAGTGTTTTGTTGGATATTCGGATTCTACCATGTCTTCAAACGTAAAACATCAAATTTTAAGGGAGGTTAGAAAATTTTTTTGTTGGCTAACAGACCCAATATAAAATTTTTCATCTGTTTGTCGTATTTTTCACGTAGTGATTGGGGTGAGGGGGGAAACAAACTTGGCGATTCTTTCATTGTTCCTTTTATTGCCAAGAGCTTTCGCTCCTTCAAGCATCTTCAAGGCTATTTAGGTCCATCAGGTGACCTATGATCAACCCAGATGCCCGAATTGAGTTAACAACAATAACAGTTAATTCGCAGTTTCCACATTTCACTGACCTTGTTTTTCCTATTGTCCAGAAAAAATTATTGTTTAAAAAAAAACACGGCTGAAGTTAGGTTCAATTTTAGTATTTTTAAGTGTCCCATGGACTATTAATCTTCTCAATGAATGGTCAATGAGGATTGATGGGAGGCTGCCGAGGTAACGTTAGCTTGGCATCGAGTCCCATTATTGACAGAGTTGACTTATGAGGGACGTCAAAGTTGCAACGCTTCCTGTAGCGAAAACGGTCCTCGCTTGGCACGTGGACAAGAACGTCACGAGAGAACGATTCGAGCATTGAATTTGAATGTTTATGAGCGAAAAATCATCAGATACAACGAACCTTCGCGATGTGAAGACTTCAATCCTTTTTAACCTATGCTATTTCGTGCAGAACAGAGTAATAAAGTCGTGTTAATATCAGATTGAACGTTATGAAATAGGTGCACAACATGCTATTTTTTTTATGCCAGTTGTTATCCGTTGATACCTCACTTTGTTCAGAGAGCAGCAGAATGGGAACCTCAAGCTTTACATCACCCACTACACTGTGTTTCCACTAACGTAATTGAAAACATGGCAGTACATTTTTCTGCCATTTTCAGTCGGCTACGTCGACAATACAGCTCCATAATACGGCCAAAATTGACCCACAACTTCCCATTTTTGTTTGAACTATACTTTCATGAGATCATATGAATATGCTTAAGTTGAAGGCCAATTGAAGTTTGGTAGGTTTTATAAAAAATTTCTCATATCATCGTGAAAACAATTACTTTTATCGCTGATCCTGGTCTAATTTGACACAATTTGTCTTCCTATGCTCCCGCGTGTGTTTTTACTGACCGCGCACTAAAATTAACGATGGTGCTGATGAAGATGATGACAATGATTCTTTGCCACGGACAAGGCTCCCTAAACGGACGTAAGATCACGCCCGCATGCACACGATAAAAGCACTGCCATCACGCTCAATTCTTCTAGATAATATGAAGTGATTAGCTATTCAAATTACCGCACCGCTCGGCGATTCGATGATATTACGCGCACCTTTATGCGAACCGAAGTGTTTAATAGTGCCGATTAACGAAGTAGCCAAGGATATTATCGTGTATGAAACCTTCATCGTAGCAGTTAGCATGAAATATTCTTCGGCGATTATGAAATTGATTGCAAGGTGTCGATTAAGTGTGACAGTTTATGGGTGAGTTGAGTAATGGCACCTCTACATTGCAAGTTCCACATTATTAACATTTCCCAGTCAAAAAATAGCGCAGAAATCTAAAATCACATGCATTTTGAAAAACGCTTTGCGACAAAGCTCCCATTTATAAAGCCCCCATTTATTTTCGATCCGTTACCTCACATGGAAAATTGACTGTCGGATAAACGTAAAACATCCACTTTTAAAGGGGGCTAGAAAATGTCTATCGTTTAATGGTAATTTTTCATTAATTAATCACAATAGAGTATCATGCAGGAACGCTTTGGGCTTTATTGTCATTGGATTTCAAGCATTTGTTCTCAAAAGGAAACTTTCAACTGTAACCGAAAACACGGAAGCACTCCTTCAATGTCAGCATATACTATGGGATTAGGTTCACATTTGACCGTTTAAATTGGTAACTCGAGCGGCTGTCGAAGGGCGCATTCGTTTGGTGACACGCATTCGCTGCGCTCGGCCCTGGTGACGCGCTAGTCCCCGTGTAATTCCCTGTGACGGAATTAAACGGAAGCCGCCGAGAGAGGTCCGTCGGGGATTCGCTCCGGGTTCACCCGATAACCAGCGACGCCGCCGACGGATTATCTACTACCGGCACCGCTGCTCTCTCTCACCATGTACAATCCGCTCGAATTTCTCACGTCCCCCGGTTTCCAAGTTCGATCCTTCAATCGTCACGTGACCAAGTATCGGTCCTCGTTATGCGACAATACTTGTAGTTCAGATAAAAGCTGATCTCGTAAATCACCGGTTTATGGCTAAACGGCGCATTATCATTGGTATAGAGAATCTACTCGACCATCTGCACTGGGTTAAAAACTCGTACGTATTGGCGTTTGGTAGGTTTACGATTGCTATGAAAATTTTACATACATTCTATGGTGCTATAACGCGGGGCACGATGCCCCATTAAATAATAATTGATACAATTGTGGCGATTGGGCTATTTTATTCGCGCGAGGCTTGTAACTAGCGAGCATCGAATAAGGTTACATTCCTGAAAAGCAATTTGTAGCAAATGAGAGTGGGATGTCTGGACAATTTTTTTTTTTTTTTTTTTTTTGTTTTAATGTTGATGCAGTTGAATGTCCAAGAATGAGCTTAGCAACGGATATTTAAAGACCAAGGTCAAACTCAAAAGATTGACAAATCCTTCATTGAGGAAGGAAATCCTTCATGCACGAATCATAATATAGTATGATATTTCGTGAAAATTTTTACATGGCAGAGAAATCCAGGAATAATGCTTCTGATCGGCGTCATAAAAGTTTGAAAACTTTCTAAAATGCGTGAAGCTCGTCATCGAGTTATTGATCCGGTGATGCTCGAACGTACGATTATAAAATTTATAATCGTGCCATTTAATGGCAATTTTTTCTGTCAGCAACACCGCTTTCTCGGCGAAACATTGTCAACCTCCAACACTTCATATTCTTCTATGACGATGCGAAATTGTACAACTGCTATTTCAGTCAACGAAATTGTCGTCGGAGTTCGAGTTCTAAGTGTTGGGAATTTGAGAGTACAGAGCCGACAAAAGTTTCCCAACGCGAGTCTCTTCAACGTGTCACTTAGCCCCTAATACAAGTAGCAAGTGGACTCCAACTCAGCGCGAAATGGGCGGTAACGGCTGGGCAATCGCTTTCTGCGGATGTCGGAGCGAGAAAATATTGGTCATAAATCCAATAATCGTGGACTCCATAGTTGTCCATCAACTTCCTCCGACTGCAACGCGCAGAACTAACTGGCGATCGTAAAATGAACGGTGCAAATCATCAACGTGTACAGACTATAAAGCGCAAAGTTTCGCAACATTTGTTCCCCAAGAAAGGGATAAGCGTGAAAACACTTCCCGTTGATTGGTGGGTACTAGTTCACTTACGGACTTAGTTTCCAAATCAATAATACCCGAATGTCTTTCTTGGCTGAACAAGGAAGTTTGAAATTTTAACTGTAATGTTGGATTTTACCAAAAAAAAAGTGAGCTAGTGTTAGCCTCAGAGTTAGCTGCACAGGCAAGGCACAGCGTTGAAATAATTATACTGATTTTTGTGGTCTACGCAAGAGCACCGTATGTGACCCAGTGATAAAGATCTAGCTTCATTCATTCGTCGTACCAAAAATTTCAAGACCTCGGGCATTCAAACACATTGATTTTTCTAATTAATTTACTATTTACATTAATTTTCTAATCGTAAATATGACGATTTATTTCATTTTTTTTTTAAACCAAAACAGACGGACAGACAAACAGGCAGTTGTTCAGAAAGTGTTTCTGGGCATAGTACTGTGAAAATTTCTTCCGAATTCCCCTCCGTTCCGACTTTTCAGACTATCACAATACTTCAATTTACAACGTAATAATGGAAATAAAAACCCTCTTTTCGTTTTGAGCAGCCAATTCCACAATTCTATGACTGATGATTTTTTTTACTAACTTACCTACGGTGATTGAAAAATATGGATTCTCCGATTCGTACACGTGTACGATATTCAAACTGAAGGAAACGAGTCATTGACGGAAATAGCAATCAGTAAACTAGGGCTAGTCGTTAGGCGGGCAGGTGAGTAGTTTAATAGGATTAAATGAGGTGTCACTTGGCCCACGTCTTGGCTCGAATCCTCGAAATGACAAATCGACAGAACCTATTACTATAATTGTGATCCGGCTTCAAGAAGAGATGGTGTGTTGTAAATTAGCGCACCCGTGCCAGGCTATGACGTGCCGAAACCAAACAGTTCATTTAGAATGTTACGACTTCACGTGCCAAATTGGGTACACTCTGAGCGTGATCGGTCAACGCTGAAACTCCTCTTTCTTAAAATATATATCAGACCACCGGATTGTTTTAATACCTCTTCCTCGTATCAAACTCGGCAATCAATTATACAGTTGAATAATATTCGAGAAAAGACTGAGAGGGTGTAAAAATACAACTATAGTTCCCCCATTGTTTTCGACTGTATCGTCGGATATAACTCTCGTCAAATTATGGTTTAGTAGAACGAATGAGAACAATTTACTGTCAACTTATTTGAGAACGAACGTTACTTTCTTATCAAAGAATAAGGTATATTTGGTATCAATTTCTATAGATTTTTGGAGGCTGATTCGAATGAGACCATCGCGGTGTCGTTAGCTTTATTGGTTCTCGAATTATCGCAGCTTTTGTGTTGAATTTGGGAGGTTTTCAGAAATTCGGCGTGAGGATATAACGCGAGAGTTCTTGTGGAGCTATAAAAATCGTACTATACTCGTCATAATGCTAGCTTATAATGTAACTCGAGCGTTTTTGGAGCTATGGAAATCGTTCTATACTCTTTGGAATCGTTGTCAAACACTCTTTAACCGCACCTTTAGGCGAACAGTTCAGATTTTAATTTGGAAATTAAAAATAATATAAATTATTAAAATATACGATAGTTGTTACGGAGTTTTCCAATCTGTTTTTCGGTGAGAATGTTCACAAATTTTCGGAATAATTTCTATCAGAAATGGATAATCTTCCTGAATAATTTTTGAAGCGAATGAATAATAAATTACTGTACAATCATTTGCAGCGTTTTTCTTAGTTATCTGATCAAAATGTAAAGTATTTCCTTTACGATACAACTAAAGAGAGTGTGTTTGACAAGCGTTTCAACGAGTATAAAAATATTTTTATGGCTCAACAATATAAGGAAGATCTACCAACTTGCCAAATTTTTCAAACTCTTGAAAATGTAAATCTCAAATCGTATCTTTAGGGCTCGCTGCGTTCTCCAGCGAAACAGTAACACAGTACAACATCACATTCATCTCACTGATTCACTATCAATGGAAATATCAAAGAGGGAAAGTAACGGCCTGTTACGCGCTATGAATAGCATTAGCGATCGGCAACACCCTCCAAGATTACGGGTCGGCAGGGCGAAGATAGGATACTGTAGGCCTGAATAACGAAATACCTTCGGTCATCGGCGGTTTCCTTACCTCGTCTACTAAATTATCAACCGGCACGGCTGTAACTATCAGCGGTATAGTATTATAGGTCTGGTTACTAATTACTGCTTGCTTTCACATCACAAAAGACATCGAGCTTTCAAAGGGAGCGCTCTCATAGCAGGCCGGCAGCCCGCCTCCGTTATTACGTGCCTCGCGTCTGATCTTTCCGTAGGACAAAAGGGGAATAAATCTATTAAGGACTAAAGCCCGCGGGCCATTTTCTACTCCAGGTGCTTCTTCAATTTGAATACATCCGAACAAAACAACACGAAAGATCGAAGCAGCCGGGAAATCTCCCTTACGTCTTATTACGCCATTGAATTTCATTTGACGAGAGAACATCGCCCCTTTGAAATAACATGACCAGTAGTACTGACCGTACGTCTAAGTACATGCCTAAAGGTACCCTACTGTAAAATAAATGTCAGTTTTTTCGCCTTCCTTTTTTTTCCCACTCCAATTACGGAGCCGGCTTTCGAACAACTATTAATATTCCTAATATGAATCGTTCAATTATTTATGAATTACTTTTTCTATACAGCGAACTATCGACATTGGAAGCGGCTTCTTATAAAGGAAAGAGTTGCCTCTCATTCGTGTGCCACCTCTCCAATCACGATTTTTTTACCCAACGAACGGTTAAAATGGAGCGCCAATTTATTATTCGTGTTAATTAAGAGCTCACCTTCCAGCTACAACGGTTGATGCGTAAAATGAAGTTTCTTCCAAGTTTCACGTCTTCATAAATATTTTTAATTAAAATTTAAGATGATAACCCAGTTTTGACTGGAAAGTGATCATATGAGATATTAGGATGTTAAATTTTTTTATAGTGATTTGCTACAACGAAATGAATGCGCTATTTTTAGGGGGAAAATCATTTCTTGGAGATTTTCAGAGAAATCAAAGAGATTACAGTGCGCAAGTTACTCATTGTATATACATTATTGAATGATATTTTCAAAAACACGAACTTAATTTTGTATTAATTCTGAGTAATTTTACTTGTTGAAATCGGACCAATATTGTTCTATTCAGTATCAAAAAGTCCCCCACATTAGAATCGGGAACGATTCCATCAATCTGAAAATGCACCGAGTAAGAAGTATTTTACAGACACATCAATACTCGAATCGTAAGGGGCCGAAGTGTAACATTTGTGCCCCCATTAGCCTCTCATTTCACACTGTTGCGGGCCCAGATTTATCTAATGGCCCGTGACTCTCCACCCTCTCCGATTCTCCGTCTCAAGGGATGGGGTCAATCCTATATAAATTACCGTACTAGATAAGAGGAAAGGAATCGTGCCGAACTCACCCCCGGGGTCTCAAACTACCCTTAACAGGAAATCTCCGCGCCCTCGCTCCTTTAAACTGACCCTTATGTTAATACGGATTACCCTTCCGGACACCCTCGCGCGGACATGCGCCGATACGGAACACCCTGTGACCAATTGACTCCACGGCAACGGTCGGCGGACGAAAACAATGTCAAAACTATAGGAGGAAAAAATTAATAAAATAATGCCCGACGATAAATCGACTTTGAATCGGTGATTTATTCGTCGCATTAGCAACGGAGTTTAACCAGCGTTTGCCGGATTTTATCTCTTCGGTCATGGAGTGTCTTCAGTATCACAAATGAGGTGAGTCTTATAATACTCAAGTTGTCTCAAAACATAGGGCTTCAAAGGAATTTTTGATCCAATTTTGACGATTTTTGGTTCTTCTAAATACCTGAGTGGAAATTGAGTGGAAGTGGATTAAAAGTGGAGAGGGAGTTAGGCGAAAAAGCCACTTGGCTCTGCTTTGCAAGTCATTGCATCATATTACATTTTTCTCATGATACTCTCCCATGTCATTCTCATGAGGAATGCCCGTAAGTGAACAATAACTAACACTCGGATCCTATGCACTATGTACCTTAGTTTGATACGAAACTTGAGTTCCTTCTCTCCATTTATGCCCTCAGGTAAAAAATTATTGTATCTTTGCTCCTCCCTAACCCATCACTGTTGTGAAATGGCGCTTAAGAGGAGCGTATCACATGAAACCGAACCACTTCAAACGTTTTTCTCGATATGAGCCAAAGGACTAATAAATTGATAAACATGTTTCACGTAAACAGAATTATTGCTTTAATAGACAGCGATACCCTATAACGGAGAGAGTAATGGAATAGCTTCCCCGATTCAAACAACCGTGATCGATGGAAAACATTCACGCAGAAACGATTTGAAAAAGCAATAAAAACATCCACGATAAAACTTAGAATCCGACTACGTGTAAATTTACAAGCCGAATGTTGATTCACCTTTGAAGTAGCTCTCATATTCTCGCGCCCGGGCTAAAATGAATAACCATCCAGATACTGAGAGTTCTTCCATAAATCAAACAGTATATTTAAAAAAGCCCAGAAGTCCTTTGATACAGATGGTTTGGTTGGTTCTATTTTCGTCAAGAAGAAGAATGTTGTCTTGAGGTTTTTTTCTCCTTGGTGATTAGCCGAAAGGGAGACGCTACATAATACGAAACGAGCCACACGCAGACAGAACCATCCTCATTGACGTCACTGACGTACATATATCAGCAATCGAAAGAATAATGTGCTTCGTTTGATGGCATAGAGAAAAATTTTTTAGGGGGAGAACATTCCGACCATTTTCCTTATAATACCTCAAGCACTTTCGGTCATCCGAGCATACTCAGGAAGCAGAACCTCTTTATGTTTATGTACAAATCAGCTGAATAAATAGATAACAATGGAAAGAATCAGTCTCCCCACGATTACAATCTAAGTTCTTTTTCATGCCACTAACGTGGTGGTTGAATTTCCAAAAACGAGCCAAAATATACAGTTTGATATTTTTGTTTTGCACTGTCGTAGTATAAAAATAAAAGGAACGCACAAAATGATCCGAGACAATCCCCTGAAAAATTAATATCTGCATCCCAACAGAAATTCAGCTTAGTCGATTGTTATATCTCATCGACTTTTGCTCTCGTACGTCCATTTCCGATTGGATAATAAATGAAAGATTTTTCGCAGACCAAAGAAATTAAACACTTGAGGTGCTTCCAATTTTAATACAACTCCGAACAATTACCATTGTGCTACGTCGATCAACAATGAGGATAGAAGGGAAACTGATAAAAAAACTCAACCTATCGGACGTATATCTTTTTCTTATAGATACGAACCAGCCACGACAGAAGGCGAGGATGTAGACTTACAGATGTTCACTGTCACACGACACCTAGTCATAAATCTTGAAATGACGAAGCGAATAAATTGTCGTTTTACGGACCATAAGGGCGGAAATAAAGGGAAAAAGTCCCAGCACTTTGAGTTGACAATGTTGATGTAAAAACAACTTAATATCAAAACGCTACCAGGGATCCCCGAGGTGTAGAGGCGACCGTCAGCGTTAATAGGCCGTGTAGGGATCCTACGGTAGACACTCAGGGCTGCGGTGTGGGATGCGGTAGGGATCATCCAACACTTCGGTGGCGCTGAGCCAAAGGCTCTGGTCGGGTCTGTCGGTTGTGTTGGTAGGCTGCTACGGGAGACCCGTTCCAGTGAAGGATAGCTTCTTAATGAGCACACCCTTCCACCAAACAACTGCCGTCTTTCTATCCGATGCCGTCGCATTCGATCCCGACAAGAGGCATCTCTAGCTGCACCATCGTTAGCCGTTGCTCTAATGGCTCGGCCGTAAATAGGAGATTTAAATCCGTCAGGTTCCGTGCCAACGGTTGAGCTGAAAGATGCATGACACCTTGGTGTCCTGACCTCGGAAGCCAATGAAATTAGATCATTTCCTTCTCAAGTCGACAACTCAGCCGACCGGACGATAATCAATGGAACAGACGGTTTATTCGAAGCGCGAATGGCTAGAAGCGGTTTATCTTCGGTTAGTATAGTTCTAAGAATTTTGTAGCGGTTTCTGCTTTTGAGAACCATAATTATTATGATTTTAGGCGTGTTTGCAGGGTAAATTCCTAAAAAAAAATAAAAAATGTTTAAAAAATACAAAAAAAAAAAAACGCTGCAAATGATTGTACAGTGGTTTATTATTATTTCGCTTCAATAATGATTTAAGAAGACTATCCATTTGTGATTTTGCTTATTCCGAACATTTGTGAACGTTCCCACCGAAAAACAGATGGTAACTATCGCCAAAAATCGATCTCGGTCCTACGACGGCCCAATTCTTGAACCGACTTGCTAGCTCAATTTTAGGGTATCTTTGGCGGGTTTTGAGGGGGAGAAAATTAATATTTTCCAGGGGTTTTCAGAAAAATGTGTACGTGTATCAAATTATATAGATTTTTGGACGCTGAATCGAAAGAGACCATCGCGGGGCCGATAGTTTTATTGGTTCTCGAGTTATCGCAGCTTTTGTGTCGAATTTGGGAGATTTTCAGAAATTTGACATGAGGGTATAATTCGAGAGTTCTTGGAGCTATAAAACTCGTTCTATACTCATTGGAATGGTCGTCAAACACTCCCTCCAGCTGTAGGGTAAGGAAAAAAAATTTAGTTTTTGATTAGGAAATCAAGAAAAATAAAATTGATTAAAATTACAATAGTTGCTACGGAGTTTTCCCTTATAGTTACCATCTGTTTTTCGGTGGGATTGTTCAGAAATGTTCGAAATAATTACTATCACAAATGGATAGTCTTCCTAAATCATTATTGAAGCGAAGGAATAATAATAATTTGCAGCGTTTTTTTTTTTTTTTTTCAATGTTAGAAAATGTTTGTACCTAACGGCAGGTATTGAAGGTATCTACGTATTTTTGTACGCAGAACAGCGCTTCGTGAAATAGAGTGTCGAGGATTATTTCATTCTTCTCGTGAATTGGTAACAGCTATCAATTGTATGCGAATTGACTTTCGCAGGATGAGCGGACGTTCGGCGGTTAAGCTTTTAGCCAGTTGGTTTAAATGGCGTTGACAAATAAATCAGAGGACTTGGCGAGCCGAGCTAAAACCGACAGCGGTGACGTTAGCAATGAATATGAACTGCACGTGTGGGAGGGAGCCGGTGAAAATGCGATGAACGAGTTGAAACGAGAGGGAATCGTGGTGACTAAATCACTAAATATCGGGAATAGGAGCTTTTCCGTGACCACACGGTTCATTCCGCATTACCGATTCGGCCACCTGCCTGGCTACTATCGACCGACTAGCAAATTGGTCAACTTGCTGTTCGCAGTTGAGTTCAATTGGAAAGAATTTAATTACCTCGAGAACGTATAATGTCAACAGCGCCACTTTACGTGGATGAAACCTAAGAATTTCACGTAAACTCGGCATCTGTAAAAATTTTAACATTTTCTACTTGGTATAGTTTTGAGCATATTGAAAAAAACGTTGCAAAAAATGATTGTTCCGCGGTTTATTATTTCTTTGCGTCAATAGTGATTTAAGAAAACCATCCATTTGTGATAGTTATTAATCCAAACATTTGCGAACGTTCTCACCAAAAAACAGATTGCTAATTATAATGGGAAACTCCGTAGAAACTATTGTAATTTTGATAATTTTTAATCTTCTTTTCCTCGACGTTTTATTTTTTTTTGTGTCCAGGGGGTGTGAGGGCAAATAATTTTTATTTTTCTCAATTTTAAAATTAAAGCTAAATGTTTCAACTGACGGGATAGTTGAAGAGAGTGATCGACGAGCACTCCAACAAGTATAGAACGATTTTTATAGCTCGAAGTAGAGTTGTATAGAAAGAAGAGTTATGGATTCTATGCCCTCTATGTGAAAATCTCCAAAATTCAACGCAAAAGCAGAGGTAACTCGAGAACCAGCTTTGAATCAATCATTATAAGGGCGAACTCCATCAGAAATACTTACCTATTCTATTTAACTATTTCTATATTTGTGTTTGAATATTTAATTTTCTATTTTCCTGTGCCAATCATATGAAATTACTACCAAGAAAGAAATAGTCTCCAATATAAACATAGTAATGATTGGGATATAAAATGTACAGCTAATTGGCTTCGTCCAACTCTTCTGATCAAAAAATTTCCCAGTACTATTATAATTTCAAGTCTAAAAAACATGAACACATTGAGCAAAGTTATCCCTTGCTGTACTTACTATTGTTTTCAAAGTGATTTTGGCGAGGCTATTAAAGGAACACCGGTGACGTCACGATGGGCATTTAATTTTCAATTGTTCTCGTCGGCCGAAGTGTCAATTTACTTCTATTGGTCGACTCTAATCAATTCACAACTATCGCAAAACTGAAACCGGTTATTTCCTGAAAACACGCACCCGCGAATTATTTGCCGGTGATTCAGAAGCAAGAGCCAGCATGGCATTATGACGACGCGTGCTAGCAAATTACCTCATCTGTTATGAAGGGTGTCGCGCGATGCAATGAGACGTCTCCTGTCTAGGGAAACGAACGCCAAACTAAGTGCCGGGTATATAATATTAAATGTCACTAGGCATTTACTCGTAAACAAACGTACCGATCATTATAATAGAGCTGTTTGCTGTTCGACGGAAACCACGTTAACAGTAAGGTGCTACGGAAACGACGAAGTATCATTACTGTGTTATCAAAGTGGAAAGCGATTTTATAAGTGAGAACGCCGTTTCCGATCGAACTACGAGGTGTCTCTTGATTGCAGCGAATTCATATTTATCAAATGACTCTTAATTGAGTGGAACACATGGTGTAGTCGAGTGAAGTCCCATAGAAATGAACTGTTATGAGTGGTAAGCGATGAGCAATAAAAAATAATAATAATAAATAAAATAATACCTTTGTCGTTCAGATATATTGATATTTTCGACCGGTAGACGTAAAAATAGAAAAATACGTACAGATGTACTATAATATGTCACTCAAAAACCTAATAGTGGTTCATTGCAAGAACACGTTCGGATAACAATCATGTTCCATCTATTGTTTGTTCCTATTTGTTTTGTCGTTGTCAAAGAAATGAGGCTGCTTTTGATGACACCAACAATAAATTGTTCTTGAAGTGTTTTTGAGTATTGATGGGTACTATGACAATTTTTTCGAAATTCATCTCCGTTCCGAGTTCAACTTTTCGGTCGATTGCAATACTTCCAATTAACTTACATGGAAGTAAAAATTTATAGTTCGCAATGTTCGAGTATCATCTACAATTATCTCGCCCCCAATCAAATATTCAATTTTACCATCGCTAATAATAGTTTCTGAAACGCTGCCAGCGTGCGTGCAAAACATTATTTGTCGTCTATGCAAAGGCAATAGTTATAGTTCTGGTGAAACGCTCGTCTGATTGCATGGAATGACGAAGTTCAACGATGAGTTTGCACAGCGCGGTGTTTGTACTGTGCAAACACCAAAAATGATAGTTGGGACCATCGACAAACAATGAACCTTTAGGGTTATTATTGTCAGTTTCAGTAAATGTGAAGAACGCGCTTCCATAAAAGATCGATAGAATGTTCAGGCGGTTCGGCACGTCTAAACACTAGGTGATTACATGTTTACGGACCTAAATGTCCTTTTAAGGTAGGTATATTTTCGATAATGACGACGCAAGTCGACGAGGAATTAATGGTGGCAGCGGGTGCTTTTACAACAAATTGCTCAAAGGAGCAGTATCGATTATTGGCAGTTAAAATATTTTGCAACCGTGGCACTATGACGTAAGAATTTGCTAGAATATCGGAATAGTCCCATTTAAATGAAGGACGATTTTTCATCTTCCAGAATTTTCTGAATTGTTTCGAATTGAAGGCATGAATAAATACGAGCTATTCATCTGTTTGTCACATACTGCGCATAATTCTTGGGGTGAGGGGAGATAATCGTGGCGACTCTTTTTCCATTTGGTCTTTCATTTGCGGGTTATAGCTACCTGATGGACCTATGTAGCCCTGAAGATGCCGAATCAGCGAAGATCATCGAAAGATCATCTAGCGAAGATCATCTCAGCAAATAAAAGACAAAATGTAAAATGAGTCGCCGCGATTATTTCCCCCTCCCCCAACATATCGAGTTAATGTCGCAAAAAATGATTGACTTACGATCTATATTCAGTGGAATGCATACATTAAATTTTTTGAAAAAAAGAAGAAAACTAACCAGTTGATTTTGATAAGCGGTCACTGCGGTGAATATTGCTTCAGGGTACACAAATGTTTTGAACATTTCATGCTCAAGGTCCGTGATCGGAGCTGACGATGATGACTCTCGCCATTTGACGAGATGTATTCTTGGCTGATATTTGTGCATAGAATTCAGAACGAGCTGAAACAAAAATAATGGAAAACTGATGAAAACAAGATGAAACTGAATACTTATTTCGATAATTCTCCAGTTTACAATTGATACTGAGTACAAGAATGAATACGACCACAAATCCCGTTTCATTGACTGAAATAATATTACTTTTTTTTACTAGAATATATTGCATTGTAAATTTCCAGCAGTAATGACACAAACTAATACAACGAATTGCTTTCTCGACAACAGAAACACGGTTACAGACGAACAGACACATACACACAGTATAGCTCAGAAAAATTCGAACTTGATTTCATTTCAAATTCTTGTATGAACATTACAAAATTTCTATTGCTCCAAGCAACAACGTAGAATTTGATCCGTAGAGTAATCAGTGCGATTCATCCAACCCTTCAATAAATTAATTTGGTTGGTAACAATTCAAAATTTTATAAATAATACTAACAGAACAATAAAAACATTTTTCGCTTTTGTTTGACAAGATTCTATTTTTTGTTTTTTGTCGAAGGGCTAACAATTATTGAGCAGCAATAATCACTACTACTTTACTTAGTTGCTGTCTCTCTGAAAAACTTGCCTATTACATCTTATCGTTGTCTTTGCATCATTAGTCTCGTTTCGAACAATTTCTTCCGTTCTTCAAGAGGTTCTTTAGAATGCAAATGTCATTTTCGTGACAGCTTACGGCCTTAAGTTTCTTAATCACCAAGTTTAATAGCTAATCCTCTTTGAATGGGGGTATTTTCCGTCATTCCCATTGATACGGTTTTTAAAGTAGTTGCAAGACGCCGCGGCGTTTATGTTTTTTGATCGTAATTGGACGCATCTATCTCGTTAAAAAGGATCCTCCCATCAGGCTTCGATAAAGAAAAAGAGCGGCAGTGTCTTCATTTACCTCCCATAAACTTCCAACTCATTGAAACTTGAAGTTCCAGGCGGATACATCAAAGGTTCGGTCGTGATACTGGTGTCCATTATGCCAAAATAACAGACCAATTTTATAAACCCTGTGCGACCATGCAAAGGTAATTTCTTTCTTCCGGCAAACGCAAGGCCATATTTTTTCCTTTCAACTATCCACTAATGGGGTCAGTTCACGACGGCTATTAAGTACCTAATAAAAAAAAAACGGTTTTTCCTCGCAGTCAATTTTTGCGACTATTTGAGAAAACTTTGAATTCCATTTTCGGAAATTCAATGACGTAATTTCGCTTTGAAATAAGAAGTCTTGGTATATATAAATATATAAGTATATTATAAGCATATGTAATTTTTTCAAATTATCAACAGTTTGTTTTTTGAATTAGTTTATTTGATTCAAGTGATTCTAAAACTTCATCATGTATTACGAGAAGTGCATTAGCAAACAAAAATGGCTTGAAAAAGTGAGCATTTAAAATTAAATTTTGTTAATTCTTACATCGACGAAACGGGATACTGTCTCAAAACTTAGCTTTTTAACCCCTCTCCTCGTATTCGTGTAAATGAGGATTCGGTTCTCTGATGCACGATTATCATCAACAAGAATCAATGTTTATCGAAATTCGCTTCAAGAGAAAACGTTTCACTGTGTGAGTCGGCGAATCGTTTATTAGTATGCCCAAAATGTATCTGTCTTGACCGTTTACCGTCGAACTTACAAACTGCTTTGTATTCTTGCTTAGGACCAGATGACCCTCTGCATTGTGCCTATTCATATTTTGTTCGTAGGCTATAATTTCAGTTCGTTCTTATGAGTTCATCAATATCATTCAACAGATGTTAAGCGCGTGCGAGCATTTTTCAAGGTTACAATGAGATAGCGGCCTCATCGCCTCAGGACAGATTTGGTTCCGTTATTTTCTCCGTCTTTTCGATCGGACGTTGATAATGCCTTTTTTATTTCTTTGGCCGATTAGTGAGAGAGAACTAGATTTTCAGGAAATGCGATGGTAAATTGATTTTTTCCTCCCTGTTTAATTGAACAGTAATTAATGAAGAACTTTTTGAAGGCCTGAACGGCTTTTTAGTTACATGCATGTCCTATTCCGTTTCGATTTCACAAATAATTTTAATTTTTAATTATTGATATTTTCTCATACATATTATAAATTTAAGACTGTAATTTTACGCTGGAATATGTTTTCCTATACATATAATTTTGGTTTATTATTCAATAATAAACCATTGTAATCGCCCAAGAAAAAAAATTTTATAACCCCCCTCAAAATTTGATGTTTTACGTTTCAAGGCATGTAGAGTCCGAATATCCAATAAAAAAAATTCTGTCTGTCCGCCGTACGCCGTACGCCGTACGCCGTCAACACTTTTCCGGCCAAACCATAATAGCTAAATTTTTGAAATTTTCACCAAAAATCAATCTCGGTCCTACGACGGCCCAATTCTTGAACCAACTTGCTAGCTCAATTCTAAGGGTATTTTTGGGGGGTTTTGAGGGGGAGAAAATTCATATTTTCCAAGGTTTTTCAGAAAAAGGTGTACGTGGTATCAAATTATATAGATTTTTGGACGCTGAATCGAATGAGACCATCGCGGGGTCGATAGCTCCATTGGTTCCCGAGTTATCACAGCTTTTGTATCGAATTTGGGAGTTTTTCAGAAATTTGACATGAGGGTATAACTCGAGAGTTCTTGGAGCTATAAAAATCGTTCTATACTCATTGGAATGGTCGTCAAACACTCTCTCCAGCTGTACGGTAGGGCAAAAAATTTAGTTTTTAATTTGGAAATTAAGAAAAATAAAATAGATTAAAATTACAATAGTTGCTACGGAATTTTCCCCGATAGTTACCAATCTGTTTTTCGGTTGAAATGTTCACACATGTTTTGAATAATTACTAATCTGAAATGGATAGTCTTCTGAAATTTTATTTGAAGCGAAGGAATAATAAACCACTGTACAATCATTTGCAGCGTTTTTTTTTTAATTTTAGTAGGTATGTACTAATTTTCAGTTTTACGAAGGTAGTCGTATTTAAGTTGAAAATTATATAAGTTTATTCTACTTCCGAAAATCAATTCTAAAAATCTACTAGGTATGGGGCTTGTCGATGTGATCTGTTAGTGTGTGAACAAGATTCAAAGAAAAACGCTGCAAATGATTGTAAAAAGTGGTTTATTATTCCTATTATTATTCATTTTGGAAGACCATCTACTTGTGATAGTAACCTTCTCGAAAATTTTTTTGTAAACATTTCCACTCAACAACAGATTGGTAACTATAAGGGAAAACTCCGTAGCAACTAGGTCTTTTGAATAGTTTTCCTTTTTCTCAATTTTAAAATTAAAGTTAATTCCTCGAGGATACTGCTGATCAGAGGGTTCGACGACAATGGAGTTAACGAGTCTGAAGTTACCAAATATATAATGCGGGGTCGTTGGCTATGTTGTTGGCTATGTACAATTTTCAAAGATTGGGCTTGAGAATTCTTGCAGCCATAAAAATCGTTTTAAACTCGTAAGAAAGATCGTAAAACACTCTCTTCAGATTTACCGTTTGTAGAAAGAATTGGCCACTAATTTGAAAATTAAGAAAAATAAAAATGAATAAAATTGCCTTAGTTGGTATGGAGTCTTCCGTTACAAGTACCAATCTGTTTTTTATGAAAACATTCACAAACGTTCGTACAACTTATCATCTCAAATGGATGGTCTTCTTATATCATTATTGAAGCAAACGAACGATAAACCACTGTACAATCATTTGCAGCGTTTACTTATTGGTTCGCAAAAGAGGACTGAAGCTTAAACCATACGTTCATCAATTATATCCAATTGTTGACTTCAACGATGATAGTTCAAGATCAGACAGAATCGCAACCAAATATATTTCCATGGCATTCCATCATTGGAATAAAGTGAAGGAAAAAACAGCGCTAAAAATCTATTTATTTTCCGAGCAATGCCAACCATTTTTTGTGGAAGCATGTGCGTAAAAATCATTGATGAGTATCGCCTCGAGGGGAAAAAACTTCGCGCCGCAATACTTTTAGCTAACGAGAAAGTTTGTGACTCAGAATACGGAATAAATAAGAGACCTTGCTGAGTTATAAAATAGTGGATACCTTCTGAGTCACATATGGATGAGTTAAAGGCCAGTCCCGACGCCATACAGGAACTAAACAGGCTGCAGGCGGAAGGGGAAAACACGCATCTGTCTCATGGAAACCGACCTAAAAATATGAAATAGAGTTCGGGTCTCGCTTTCCTGGCTCGTTCCGAGCAAAGCTTTCATCCCTTGCTTCTTTTCTACCCTACGTTTCAATCGAGGAATGTTGCCAAACATAAAATTTTACTGTTTCTCCATATGGATGACTTGTGGATGTACCCAAGTGGGTCCGAGCATCAAAACTTCTTTTTCCCCCTTCGATGCCGTTTTTATGTCAAGCACCAACGAGAGAGACATTGCGTTACCAGTATGGTGGTATATTGGAGATGGAAAATTGTGGCAATGCGAACGAAGTTTCGATATTATCTTTTAGCTCGCTATACGTCATGTCATGAAATTGAAGCCTTGAGCGATTGTAAAAGCGACGAATTTTCATTGCGATACAGGCGAAATTTATTTAATAGTAGATTGACAGTTGCAGATAAATCGACAAAGAATTTTGTATATAAATTTACAGTATGAAGAGTCGTTCGTACGAAACGAATGGATCGCTCGTCATACAGCTGAAGGCAAAAGAGCAGTTACATTTATTGCAATTGCTTCCAGTTTATGACAAGATATTCAAATGATTCATTGGTTTCAATGGATTGACATTCAAGGGAGAAAAATGACACGTCGTTTTTTCAGCTGTATTTCGAAATTTCGACGGCATCAGCCCCGCGTATACGCATACGATTCATAATAATAATTGGATCGTGCTTCTGAGGGGAGAAGAATCAACCGCTGATCCACAAATTTCAGGTAGATCTTATAAGTAAATTTGAAGTTTCAAAATGTTCATTTTTAAGACTTCCTCAAAAATGAATTGACGGTGTATTTGCGAATTTATATCTGTGATATTCGAAACTAAACGCCACGACACATAAAACATCACATTTTGTAGATTAGGAAATTGTTTGGGCGATTACAAAATTGATACACCAAAATTGGAGAGTGATAGTTCTAGAGAACTTATATCAAAATTCCAATGAAATGGGTCTCGAATTGTATCCATGATGCCAAAAAATTCTGAATTTTCACCGTAAGCTGCGAAATTGGTGGGTCACTCAGATTGAGGAATTCAATGAATCATTCCTATCCTTTTTTTCATTTTCAGAATTGTTGCGGAAGTCCAGTGCACTTCCGCAGCTGCACGAACGTTACCGTTGAAGTTTCAGTGATAGAAATAATCAAAATAATTGAGAATACTCACATGACCATGCTTGTCCATTTCGTTGTTGGTGAGTTTGACTTTTTCAAAAGAGACGACCTGTTTTCTCAGCTGTTCACCTGTGAAAGGTGAGTCGGGGTGGAGGTATAGGCGACAAGGGGCGGGAGGGTCTGCCTTGCCCGCTACCAGCCACGAACTTCTGTGGTACGCATACCTATACCTAGAACATCGACGTACCGACTGTTAAGGTAAAATTGAATCACTGAAGTGCTAATTAATTTCTAGAATCGAATAGGTACTCTATTTTACTGGTAGAGAGTGAAAGAATAAATTGAAATCTTTGGAATTAGATCGAGCTCTCTCACCATCATCAGGGATACGATCAATCTACGAACTTTTCAGCTAGGTGATTGATATTAATAATCGTTTCAATCATAGGTAGTAGCTTAAAACGGAATACGAGTGTTTTTGTCATTCAAAATATTACTGTGATTTGAATGAGTGAACGGCGTCGAACCCTAAACGAGCCGCTCCTAATAAAGTTGAAGTGCTATGAGCTGCATGAAGTATCGAGTTAGGGCTCAATGAATAAATTAAGCTAATTACTGTAAATTGGCGTATAACTTTCAATTACCTTTTGTTATCGACTGGGACGATGTCCATGAGAACAGCGTACCTCTGGTCGGGTCTGAGGCCGCTGAAGGATACCCGCAGTGTGGGGAACATCCGCCTGCAACAAATTGACAACAGCCAATGTTTACTTATGAAATTCAACAATATTACATTTAAAAAAAAAATAGAAGAAATAATATTTTCCTCATTTATTAATTGTTAAAAATAAAATACAGCAGGAGGTATCTTAAGCTTTCTGGGCGTAAGTGTTCTCAAATTTCTGTTATCCAAGGCGATTTTTTAAGACGATTTCTCGCAGAAGCTATCAGTATTACTGTATTTGACAGCGTCGCATAAATATATACTACTTTCTTTACATCATTGTTGTTTTGCCGCATCGATCATTCTTCGCTGTTGAGATTGAGCGGGAGAAAAACATGGCGACTTGTTCTCCTGTTTTTTAATAGCTTGCCAAGCACTTTCGATCCTTCGGGCATCATATCACAGCCCCGGGGGCCATAGATACCTTGTAATGGTGCTAGGAAGCTCTGATGATGCCCGACAGGACGAAAGTGCTTGGCAGGCTAATAAAAAACAGGAGAACAATCAGTCGCTTTTTTCCCCTCAATCTCTACTTTCTTTACGTATTATTCACCAGCTATAGGTATTCTCGTCATTAATACAATACTTTCTCATTATTTTTTATTACATTCCTCCCTTGTTTCAAGTGATTGGCGATTAGCTCAAGAGGGTATTGTTATCATATTGTGTTTCATCCCACAGGGACAGGTGGAATCGAGAATCGGTACACCAATAAGATTCTATAGCCATTTCCACCATACATCCCTTCATAACTCCTTGGAATAGCTGGAAAGCATTAAGAAGCTGGTATCGCACTTTTTAAGCTGGTTATTGCACTATAATGCAAGGAACGCTTGACGAAGAATGGTTTACCTATATACCTCTTTACAGCACCAAATTCGTTTACAAGTAGGCGAAGCACTGACGAAAAAGTAATTTTCCGTTCGGAGGTGAGCAAGAGAGATGAAACTGCCATCAAACAGATTGAGCGCATCGACGCCACTCGAAGCACCGGCTGACGTGGGGAGCAATTTATGGTGCGTTATCCCAAACGGCTAGCAGTTCAGAGAAGAGCTATACGCCGACTGGAAGTTAGACCGTTCAGCGATCTTGTTCGAGCTTAAGGGGAGAAAGAAGTCGGAGCTACGCTTTTTTTTAAACTAAAAACGCATTGTTTTTACACCGAATATATATCTATTTTGATTTGATGTTGATGGATTCTACAGTACGTTTCAACAGCGGAAGAACATCTTTTTTCTGTATTTGAATTCATCAAATAGAATTTTGAGAGCGATTAATTTCCTCTCGAGCGTTTAAAATCGAAAAGTAGCCATTCGTGATTTGAGACCCTGCGTGTAATCAGGAAAAATTTTTAAACATCCGCTGACTTTCACTTGTGGGGCAACCCTTTCAAACGTTCCAATTCTGAATTGGATCGGTCAACATCGCCCTCGTGTTTTGCCAACCTGGCACCTCTGCGCGTTTGCCAACCCGCACTTTCCCGATCAATCAGTTTTCCATATCAATTCCACCGAACGGCCCCGCTTCGCGAGAACGCCCTCGCACTTTCCGTTCCAGATCGTGAGAGATTGCCAACAATCAAGTCAGCCCGACCTATCCTGACGGCTCTGAACCAGTGGCTCCCTGTCCGATAGGAGGGTGAATCTAATCATTCAACCGAGCGCTTGATTCTTTCGTTCTTTTTGACGCTGATCTCGTCGCTTTCGAAGTTCCGTTTGCTACCGGCATCGTTAAACTGTCAGTAATACCGGGCAAAATTAATCAGTTTTGGAGAAAGGGTTGGAATGAACAATTGCAATTAACTCAGAACGAGAGCTACTTCCTTCTGCACTGGAGAAATAAAGCAGAGTTGATGCCCGAGGGATCGAAATCGCTAGCTTATCCGAGGATCTTACATTTTTCCCCATACAACGTCATAGAACAATATTATACTTAAAGACACTACAGCAAATACACATAATATATGCAACACTACATTAATTTAATTAATAGGAACTACAAAACACAGTCACCAATAGACAGTAACTTTAGAAAAAAAAACCTTGTCAATGAGATATGTACTTTAATTGAGGCGGTAAGTTGCAAAACAGGTCAAAATATCTTGGGTTGAATTACGTGAAACCGTGGGTAGCATCTTGAAAATAAATTATAATGATGTAATCAGAGATTCGACATATCATAATTCCTTTTCACAAAACTAAATCCTTCTTTTTCAAATTTTATTTTTTATTATTATTATTATTTTTTTTCTGCCTGAGGGTTTTGGGGAGCTCAGGTTGCCCCCGAGTCACTGCAACCTCTAAGTGGGTCTATTGTGACTTAAAAAATCCTGCCTTGAAATCGACGCGAGTAATTCGATTACTAGGTTTGGAAGCAGGTTTAATATGCTCGAAAAAAATTAAAGCGAACCACCTTCCGAACAAAGCAAATTTAATTGCTGGTGGTATTCTATCAGCGGTGGTCTTCAAGTGTCATTTATATCTGTGCAAGTTGCATGAAAAAAGCAAGCTGGCAAATAGAATTCTCGACCTTCTGTGGTCGTGAAAAGATCTCAACCGTGTAAAGATGAACACAGGGTACGTATTCGGTTACCCGTATCATCGTTAGCCGCTCCAAATTGTTAAGAACGAAGCTTTCGCGTTGGCCCTGTAATTTTCTATCGAACATTTGAAAAGAAACGGAGACCCGTGCATTAGTGAAACGAAGAACCGGGACATGACATCACGGAAAACGAATGAATTAACGAGGCTATTATATACGATATTCCGCCTTGTGTAGAGCCGAAAAACGGAAAATCAACGATACCCGGGAAAGGGAGAACTTCCTGGTAAATGTAGTATTTAACAAGCGTTTAGTAACGTCAATATTGTATTATTAATGGGGCAAGCGGTTGGTAAAAACCGAATGAAAGGCAGGAAATTACAGGCTCGAAGGGAGGGGTGGAGATATTCGAATACAACTGCGCTGCCAGTTGATCCAATGTACAATCCACAAATAATGTCGAACTGCAGCAATTACCCCCACCTTCACCTTCAGTTTCGAATGGGGCAGTTTTTGTTGACTTTCCGTCCGATATCATCGCGTGAATGATTATGATTTCACTCTCTGACAAAGCTTTTTTGATAAGAGTTGTCCTTCGCGACCAGTTGAGCTGTATTATGCAACGCTCATCTCAATATCAATACATTCGTGTGATTATTTATTGAGCCTTTGTTCCAATCGGAATCAGTTTCGATGGCCTGAATTACCTCCTGCGCGGGTTTTTGATAAATATTTTGACTCAATTGAACCTAGCTGCTCGAGCTTTCACAGTTTTGAGGATGTCCAATCCGTTACCCAATCGCTCGAAAATGTATATAAATATGTAAGTAGGTACATAGAATCAGAATCATGTTTGGGGATTTACTACAACCGAGAATAACGAATGAATGGATTATTACTAATATTGAACATGCTACAATTTGGAAAAATTAAACTTAAATAATTATTCAACAATTTTAATTACTTTTTTTTGTAGGTTGAGGGGGAGAAAAACGAGGCGACCTCTTCTCCATTCTTTTTTATTACCCAGCCGAGTACTTTTGCCCGTTCGGGCTTCTTCAGGGCATTATAGGACCATTATATGGCCATAGGTACCCTTGGTCCTATAATGCCCTGAAGAAGCCCGAACGGGCGAAAGTACTCGGCTGGATAATAAAAAAGAATGGAGAAGAGGTCGCCTCGTTTTTCTCCCCCTCAACCTACAAAAAGAAGTAATGCGACCACCTGGAGAAGAATTTTAATTACTCTTTGAATCTAGGTGGAAAGGTAGTAAAATGGGAGAATGAAGGCATCATGTTTTTTATCATGAGCCAAAACACAGCCGGCATTGTATAGCCGAATTCCATCGACTATTCCAAACTAATTATTCTCTCCTCAAACTATCCCTTGATTTTTTTTTTTTTTTTTGTTTATTATTCAATATTTAACTATTGTAATCGCCCAAGAAAGAACATTTCTAAACCCCCTCAAAATTTGATGTTTTACGTTTCAAGGCATGTTGAATCCGAAATGTTGTCTATCCGCCGTACGCCGTACGCCGTCAACCCTTTTCCGGCCAAAACATAGTAGCTAAATTTTTGAAATTTTCACCAAAAATCAATCTCGGTCCTACGACGGCCCAATTCTTGAACCAACTTGCTAGCTCAATTTTAAGGGTATCTTTGGGGGGTTTTGAGGGGGAAGAAAGTTCGTATATTCCAATGTTTTTCAAAAAATGTGTATTTGGTATCAATTTCTATAGATTTTTGGAGGCTTAATCGAATGAGACCATTGCGGGGTCGATAGCTTTATTGGTTCTCGAGTTATCGCAGCTTTTGTGTCGAATTTGGGAGATTTTCAGAAATTTTACATGAGGGTATAACTCAAGAGTTCTTGGAGCTATAAAAATAGTTCTATACTCATTGGAATGATCGTCAAACACTCTTTTCAACTATACCGTTTGGCAAAAAACTTAGTTTTTAATTTGGAAATTAAGAAAAATAAAATCGATTAAAATTACAATAGTTCCTACGGAATTTTCCCCGATAGTTACCAATCTGTTTTTCGGTTGAAATGTTCACACATGTTCTGAATAAGTAATGACTATCTGAAATGGATAGTCTTCTGAAACTATATTTGAAGCGAAGGAATAATAAAGCACTGTACAATCATTTGCAGCGTTTTTAAACCATTGTTGAATCGAAGAAATAATAAACCACTGTACAATGATTTGCAGCGTTCTTGGGCGATTACAGTTGATTATTATATATTGATTATAATAGTAAACCAAAACTCGATTATGGTCACGATCGTTTTCGACACGGCCTTGAGAAGACTCTTCGTAGCAATTGGCTCCCTTTCTTCATAATTATTTGTTCAACCTGTTGGTTTTACTATAGTCCGATAATTGACGTCGCAGGAAAAAACCTGGTGGAAAGGTTTCGTTGAGAAAACGATCTCAATCAAACTTCGCTTCCGTTCAAATAATAAGAAATGCTAATCGGTACATGGATTCAATTAGAAATGAAATATAGGGAACGACAGTTAACATGGAGTAGCTGACCGCAGGTGGTGCTTGTAATTTGTCAGGATCCCAACACAACTCGTATGCGGGAGGAAGAGTCCCCAAGGAGAAGAAGTGAGTAAAAACAAGAATGCCGGTTGGCTGGTTAAAAACTGTTCAACGTTTTAATTCATCGGTCAGTAGTTGTAAACATGTAAGCATACGAAGAATGTTGTTAGATGCCTCATAAAAACCGACGTTGATCTCTAAAACCATATCATGACACCCATAATTATTGTTGAAGTAAAGACGGCGTGGTAAGTGTTTCTGAAACCACCATTGAACAAAATACCGTTTTACGAAAAGCCTTAAAAAACTATGGTAGACCACAATATTATTCAATTCACCCAGAGACTGTCAATTTCAAATTGTGTATAAGGTGTGAATTGCTGCTAGCATTAAATAAGCTGAGTAGTGTGGTATCCGGACGCATGTCTAAAGATTGTATGGATTTTTCACACAAGTTCCTCCTCTTCCTTTCTCATCCTTCTCCAGAGGTGTCTAGAGGCTCCTCTCTTCGCCCCCGCAACTGGCAAACTTCTCGTTCATCCCCTACCATTTCCCCTCCCTTGCTATGCTGCCTTAATAATTCAAAAGTTCACCACCCCCTGAACTGTGGGTAAAAAAAAAATACACCCTGTTGGGACCTCCAACCGCCGCCGTCGTCCCCAACTATGGGGACCGTTGCTATTGGATACACGACTTCGAACCCCCACCATTTCAAAAACTCACCCTTTCCAATTGTTTACCGCCTTCGCATGACATATATCCGATTCTTGTTTTACATCACAATGCATTTCGAAATGACTGATCGTTGTGGACAAACCTTACAAACAAGCAACTATTAACCAAACATCAGCAAGCTGTGCTGACATCTGTTAACGAATCGCCTGACCGCTTAGTGATTCCATTAGCCCTTTAGCAGGATCTATTTTCGTATGACTGGAATAACAAGGGTTCCACCCCGCGAATTATAAGTTATAGGAAATACAATACAAGGGAGATAGATATATAGTCCGATAAATGTAATATTATTATGTATTAGTCAAGGGAGCTTGTGTACATTTATGTCTTGCTATCGTATTTCGGACTGCAAGCGCAGCAAAGGATAGAACAGCGATTATGGTGAGCTTGAGGAAGTTTTTTTTTATGAGCTGCTTGAACTGAGATTACTGCTTTTTAGCCATGTTCAAAATTTCTCGACTGCATATGACCATATAAATATAGCAAATTTGGAACCAGATTCCAGTATTTGTTCTTCGCTTCAATTATTATCAAAGAAATCCGTCCACTTGTCATAGTGTCTATCATGACCATTTGTGAACGTTTCTGCCAAACGACATAATATATATTCTTCTTCTCTTTGTCGCATTTTCCACGTAGTTGTTCGAATGAGGGGGAAATAAACACGGTGACTGTTTCTCTATTTCCCCTTTATTTGGGCATCTTCAGGGCTATAGAGGTCCATCAGGGGCCTATATGACCATAGGTCACCTGATGTCATTGGTCATGATGGACCTGACGATGCTCGAATGGGCGAAAGATTTCGGAAAATGAAAGGCAATTTGAAAATGAGTCACCATTTTTACTCTTCTCATTCCTACAATAACAACAGGTTGGTGACTATAAGGGCAAACTCCTTGGGGAAACTCGTAACTTGAAATTTTTTTCTTTATTATTTATTTTTATATCAAAAGCCACCATTCAAACAAGTATTGAAAGATTTTTATAGCTCCAAAAACTCTCCTGACAAACTTCTGGAAATCTCGAAAATTGTACACAAAAGATGTGATGACCTGGTAACCATGAGAGCTATTAACCCCGCTATGGTCTAATTCGATTCATAGTCAGCAAATCAACGGAAATTGATACCTATAATACACCTGTGTTTGAGAAACGTTGAATAAATGAAATACATTTTGAGAGGGGTTAGAAAATTTTTTTCTAGGGCGCTTATTACAATTCTTTTATTATGAATATTTAACAAAAAGGGTAGGTAATACATATATCTATTTTATTTCTGTTATTCCTTTTTATTAGCTTCGACGATGGTATCGATTCGACTGACCGTTGGAACAATTAAAGGGGCACATATAGTTCTTCATTTCATCGTTGAATTATTAAATTTGAGTTTCAGCCCGACACAGCTGTTAAAATTATAAGATACTTCATTTCCTGTAACTGTGCTCACTATAATTGAAAGTTACAGTTTGCACCACTAATAAAAAGGCTTTACGACGGTGTATTGTAGCGTGATTTGTTCTTATTGACTAATCATTTGTAGCTATAAAAACGGGAGCGAGTGTGGTCTCGTAAAGCTAATCTTCTGAAAGGCATAAACAATGTGGAGAAAATGTCTTCGATTCAAGCGTAAAACTCAAATAGAAACGGTGGTTTTCAATAATGTATGAATCGATTATGAATCTTTCTGTCTAAAATGTATACAATAATGTCTAAGAGACTATCGTGCAACACCATTTTCCGAGTGAACCTCGTTATTGAAGTAGGCTACAACATGTAACATGATCAGCATACATAAAGAGTAGAAAAATTAGTTATCACAAGTTGCAACAAGAGGCACTTGATCGACGAAATTTTAGTTCCTCCGCAATCGTGACAATATTTTGGTCGAACTTACGTCGTAAAATCCTTTATCAACGTCGAATCCAGCGAGGAAATGCAGACGTCAACGCGTAATAGGCCGACACTGATGGTCGAAAAATCGACTGTTATTTTGTATGCGATTGCCAGTGTCATATTTGTGTGCTAGCTCGTTATACACCACTCACTTCACCATGCTTTCATGCTCTGTCGAATCGGCGGTTCTACTAACGACCTAAAAACATACGAATAGCCCTCCTATTTGCTTAGAGTAAATGGCCATCCCTCGGATTGTAGGCAATGTATTACACGACACGAGGCCCTGTTTCGGAAAGTGCTAGTTGGCTAGATGAGCGGGCCTGAAAGGATATTTTCCCCTTAGGCTAATGCTCACATGTAACCTACACGAAAAGGGACAATCCCATCTGCGCGAAGGTCAATCAAGTCTTGTTGGGTTCGGTAGATTACTCCGTGGCACGCCAGGCCACTCGGCGACGACCGAAAAACCGCCAGCTCAAACGGGAAGGAAGACCGATGAAACGTTTACGGAACGGTTCGACAGTTGGCGTAAATTGGTTGATCCGGCTGACTATTGCAGTGGATATGCTCCATTTTTTTGGAGATTAAAGTAGAACATGTAGAAGAAAACCCGTGGCATATTTCCAATAGTGGACTGATATGACTATCAAAATCGGTATAACGCCCTCGAACATTTTTCACCCGACGAACATAATATGAACAAAATGTTACGTTTACGCATATCTTCTAATGTTGAGGAGTTGATGGATTCATTCTACGAAGCTTTATTTTCCTTGCTGAGCGCTTATACCCTTTCGGGCATCATCAGAGCTTTCCAGAACCGTTATACCAAGGACCTCCAAAACCTAACGGTGTTACCACCCCTAACGATGCCCGGCTGGGTGAAAGCTCTGAGAATAAACAAACAAAACTAACCATTCGCCATTTCTCCGTCAGCTCCATTCCCAAACTGCAGCCAAAATTTTAGTAATTTTCAACCTTACCGGCCGGTTTTGGTAATGATCATCTCCGTTCCGAGATCGTTGAACTTCTCCCAGAGATCTTTGGTTTCGAGATGGCAGACGACGTGACGCAACTCCTCACAGTTGCTTCTGTCTTGCAGGAGCGGGTTTGGTGCTGGTGTCTCCTCGCCAGGTGTCGACGAAGAAATCTCCGGTGGCGTATCGCGCCCTTTACTCGGACTCCGCCTTCTTCGCTTTGACGACTCTGTGAATAAAAATGCAATAAATTAACATCGAAGCGTAAGGCAGCGAAATATATTATATTTAGTCTTCCTCAAAGGGTGCAACGAAGTCAGGTTGCGGCTAGAAGTTCCTGGGTAAGTTTATATGAAAGAAAACCAGGATGGAGTTATCAGTTTTCCCATCTCATCGCAGAAAGCATTATTGGACCCGAAATTTCAGCTTGCAGCGAAGCAGCTTCAAATCTTTTTTATCAGGAAAGCCTATCATGAATATTAGCCACTTGTCAGCACGGTCCAGTTGTCAATATGATACCACGGCTCTACTTTCTGAAGCATTCCTTATATATATAAAAGTGAATTTTGACCTAGCACCCGTATTAACAGGTCTTAACAGGTATTGAAGCTAGTTTTATATAATTTCGTACGCACCAAACGGCGCTTCGTTATTCGGTTTGCCATTTACTTTTCTCCAACCTTGAACATTATAAAAGGAGTCCACAGCTATAATATTTATAATACGCCGAAGCTAAAACTCGCTTGTGAAGCTTCTGTCGTGATTGAAAATGGTAGGACCCAAGCTCCTCTGTAGTAGGTGAGACTGACATCGCATGATCAACCATCAACGTACCCTTTCAAAAGTGTTAATAATAATATTTTAATGGTCCTTTCGTGGTAGCCATTTCGCCCGACTTGGCCGCCCACCGTTCGATCGTAAATCTTAACGGCAGTAATTCCGACCCGGGTGCCCCCTTCCCTTGTTAGAACGTCACATTAAATTGTCACACTCGGCGAAGGCTTCTCGTGAGCATTGGAGACGAAGCTATTGAGTGAAGGAGAGCGAAAAAATAGAAAACAATGGCTGCTCCGCGTGCCAAGTTGATGCCCGGCCTCTTGTCATTTTCATGTCATGGTAAAACGACAGGAGGGCGGTACAGAAGACAGGCAACCGGAAACCAGGGACTACCGCCTCGCCTAGGAAGGATGTCGTGATTTGCGGTCGATTGCCGGGAACTGTTCCCATGATATTAAATGCAACTCAAACAAAAGACTCGCAGCTATCGCTGCCATGTTTACGGAAACAAGTGACACCATTTTTTCACGATGAGGAAACATCGGAACTCGGTTGTCATCCACTCTACGTTAGAGCGTGAAGTTACCTCAATGCACGAAAACTACAGTCAAAAATGGCAAAATACATCGAAACGAAAACGTTCAGCTGCTCGCGAGCTGTCAAAAAGTCACATTCAAATGTCACGTTAACTTCATGCATGATGTTAACCCATGAAAAGGAAAGTTGCTCAATTGTGTGTTACTCAAGTGTGAACTATAGTAGAACTAATTGCTGGGAAATAATTATAAGGACGCTAACTTCTAGCATCAGGATCTCATTTATTGCCAAGGAAAAACAACTATGCTTTCTTCCATAGGTTTTAGATTTCTCGAGAAGTGTGGGCTCTTCGTTCCTGCGACATTTTTCAATCAATGATTGAGCACACTCGAAGCTACATTTTTTGCTGCTTTGTTAATAATTGTTCATCAAAAATAGAGACTAATGATTTACAACACTTCCACGATTAAGATAACGATTCAATCGGATAATTTCAGCTGATGGCATTGCGAAAATGCAAAAGAAAAAAATTGAACACCGGACCATTCAGTGCTCTTCTGGTTAGTGAAATAGTGGTCTACAAGCTAACGCTACGTTCGCAAATAGACATACCTACAACTCAATAAGGAAAACCAAGGTACAATTTTTCGTGTCGATTTGCTGGCACTTCTACTTCGTAATGAATTCAATGCAGATTATACGATAATTCACTTTCTGTGCGGAACGCGGGCAATTTCCGCACAAT
Organism: Tupiocoris notatus; assembly: GCA_037159825.1. Taxonomy (NCBI): domain Eukaryota; kingdom Metazoa; phylum Arthropoda; class Insecta; order Hemiptera; family Miridae; genus Tupiocoris; species Tupiocoris notatus. Next base: position 52,613 of record JASJUZ010000569.1, on the reverse strand, counting down.
TTCCAGGGAAGAGCCTATAATTTTCATAACAGAAAAGTCGTATAAATGGACAGTGTCGGTCGAAACTCGTGCAACTATCGGCATGTCGGCCCAAAGTCTAGGTAACTTGAAAGTTGTTGAAAAATTAATGATCGCGCGGCCGTTGTCGCCATTACGTTTATGTACCTCGCGTCTCGTTCAGTCATTTTTTCAGCAGGTCGTATAATTTGAGCCCCGCCATTGCCCAACTTCATCGATCCACGTTCGCTATATCCACTGTGAAATTACAGGTCTCAACTTCTCCGAGACACGGAAACCACCGTGAAACTCCCGGGTACAAGGCATCGTCAACGCCCATTTTCCGTCTTTTTCCTTAAGGTAAAGAGCACAAATATTTAATGCTTCGCGAGAGTGAGAAACGGGGAATTTCTTTCGTTCGAATTCGACCGGAGGGGGGCTTTTGTAAAATTCAGTTCCAAAGTGGGAAATGCCATAAGCCGCTATCGCTAATGGCTAGCACGAACAAAGTAAAAGCGAAGAAAGTCATGATTAAATGGGCATTTCGATAAGTTACTGGCGAAGTCCGCAAGCGGCGAAGGAGCCAGAGGGCGAGGTCATAGAATGAATAAATCAGGAGTCCGGATAGAGGCCGAAACGACTATGCGGCTGCACGTGCGATATTATTGGTATAGAGCATGGCAGACGAAGGACAGTGGGAATGCTATATCGGAGCCGGATCTCATAGGTTATATTGTTGATTGAGTCATCGAAGCTGTCTCCAGACGAAGGGCAACCTAACGAAAAATACCAATCGAAAATTACCCATACAGAATTCTTAACTATACCGAGGGAGGAGGGAGATAGAATTTAAAAATTAATCTAAAAATATGTTTTAGAAAAATTAACATTAATACTAATATTTATATTATTTTATTATTTTTTAGTATGGAAACATAGACTCATGTTATTCCTTGGGACAAGCAAGCGACTTGCCGGAATTGTGCACTGCTGTAGAAGAACTGTCGATTAGGACTCATAGTTGTTAAATGCAGTTTGTTCCTTAATAAACCCTCATCAATGAATTCGAAAAGAAGTGACTACTAGAGACTAAGACTAAAGACTACTTTTATTTCAGAAAAATTTGGTATATTTAGTTATTATTTTTTTTTAGCTGTGATCAATTTTGTAATGAATCGACAGAAATTTCGTCCTGAAGATGAATCTACTGTTATATTATGCGATTTAAATCAGCAATGTATTATATTAATCTTTAAGTCATTCCAAGCATTTTAAAACAATTTGAAACATTTCACCTGCGGCGCTCTCTCTTACCATGATTGGGGTATGCCACTTCCTTCACACATCGATATGGATGAAGTGGAACCGCCGAACAATCCGAACGAACTTTTGGTATTACTGCCGACAAAATCAATACAGAATATTCGTGAGCTAGTGATAGCTTTGTGACAACCCAAAGAACTCACATCGGCGTGTTTGGATGAAGAGATGATAACCAGACAAGGGCCCCGTCAAGTAATTTCACGCGACAGTACGTGACGATCGATGAACCTATTTTCATCTAGTCTACGATGTTGAACGATGAGAAGTCAGATGCTAGAGAGTGAGCAATGATTGGTCTCGTATGTTTTCGAGTGTTAATCGAAGCTTTGTTGATGCTTTAAAACTTAAGCGAATAATGGCAAATCTATCAAAAAAACAAAGTTATTGCTATTGAAAAGCGCCAGATACATTACTAAATTAAATCGCATAATATAACAGTAGATTCTTCTGAAATAATTTTCAACAATTCGGTGACGAGGTTTAGTCCGTCATGGATTTGCTGCCGCAGAATCATCGCTTTCTGTACTGAAGTTGGAAACGTTCAGAAATCACGAAGCACAACTTATAAAACTTCATTTCCGCCATGAATTATTCATCAAACGCCAATTATAATCCAACTCCTATTCGTCAAACTCGTCTCGCTCGATTCAGTATAAAAACATTTTATAGGTACCTGACTTTTATTGGTCGACCACGACAGCAATAGGAACAATAGATAGGCTTTTGGTTGTTGAAATCGGATCCCAACGCCTTTCTATCATTCGGTTAGGCCACTAAAAACACTTCAAGATCAATGAGATGTTTTGTACGATCGCAAAAATGAGACAATCTGTATGGAGAAGTGTAATGTATCGTTAATAACACCAGTTACTATCAGTTAGGAACGTGGTGGTATTGCATGTACTTTGTATTATAAAGTAGTGGCTATGGAACTTACCCCAAGTTTTAGCCGAGATAGGCACTCGAACTTAAAGTTTTCCAAGATTTGTGACTTGCTCCATTCATAGCATCAACAATAAGAAGTTAATTAATTCAGATGTTTGAATATACCAAAAGATAGGTAATTTAAGTTTCTACATTTTCTCCTTGTAATGTACCAATCCATTTTTCAACAGTTTCTATATTATTTAACAATATTGGTGGAATATACACGAAAACATCACATATTTCAACTTTAAACGTTCTTTTCATTAATTTAGTGTAAAAGAAACAAAGAATTTAGCATATATTATTGAAATACACATCATCTATTATCATTATGCTAAATTTGAGCGAAATCGAAATCAAAACATTTTTCTCAAAAAAATCAAAGGGTACCCCTGCGTTTTTTTTTGAACCGATCAGTTAACGATTTTTTTACTCGTCTTTCAATTCAGCTAAAAATCTGAAATTTTCAGGAAAGTTGTATCCTACCAAGATGTATTTTTGCGATTTTTTTCAATTCTCGAAAAAATCTGCAAGCAGTCCAAAAAAATCAGATTTTGAACTCTCGAAAATCGAACTTAAACTGTGTTTTTCGGGGTCAAAATTCATGTGAATCAACTGTTTTACTATGCAAGATTTTCCATAACAGCCTTATACACGTACATAGCAAAAAGTTAGGTGAAAAAATTGAAACAGCGAAACATGCTCTTCAACTTTGAAAATTCGTTGCAAATACTAACAGCTAGTTCAGTATTATTTTATTACTCACTTTTATGGGAAATTAAACATAAAATTTGAATTTGAAGCAAAAAGAATCAAATTCTAACAATTAATAAAATTTTCAGTTTTTCATACTTCTGAAGTTTTAATTTTGCAATTTTTTTTCTCCATGTTTGTGAATTTTGAGAAAATAGGTCCTGTGTGTGCGAATGGAGGGAATTTCACTTAGAATCAATTGAAAAAAGACACGGATTTTTTTTTTTTTAATTTTTATTTTGAGATATATACTACGTTTCAGTGAAAAACGTGTGTTGAGTTTTCTTCGAGCGCTAATAGCTTAGCGGTGACATAAAATAAATATCAGTTCAAATAACCAAATTGTAGGATTTTGATAGCTGTTTCTCGCCTGTACCTAATATACCTTTGTAAAAGTAGTCGGCTCAAAAATTATCGGAGAAAAACAGGCCAAAATACGCGAAAACGGGGTTATAAAATTTTGATGAGCAATAAAACGAAATGAAGGGCTAGTAAAAAAAAGAAAAAGTTTTTTTGAGCCGATTTCCCCGCCGGGGATTATTCTGGTCGGTTTTCTCTATTTAACGGCTGTATGATCAAAATTTGTTTAAACTATTAAGTTTCTCAATCAATTGTATGCTATGGTTCTTTGGGTGTTCGCTTCACGCTGCTCTAGCTCCGACTAATATCAACTTACGAACAAATTCTTGTACTTTTTCGTTATGAGATTTTACCCATGAACAAAATGCGCTCATGGCGATTGGTAATCTCGAGAGTAAGTAGTTCTAATTAAATCGTTAAGGTGTTCGTCAGTCGATTCTGATGACTCAAGTACGTGTTGAAACATGTACTGGAAACATCATTTATGGGCAGACAAATGGCAAATTTTTTTACCAGAACTTTCTTCGTATTTGATTCTGGTATTCAATTGCGTCTTATCAGCCATATCAGGACGTTGCTGTAAGTATGAATAACCGCATCAGCTTAAAACATATCACACTTCTCGTATTCCATCCTCAACTCCCAGCAGCAGCGACGCAACCTGGTGGCTCTGGCTTAATCGGTTTTCCAACCGCAGAACAACATATGTTCGATGATAGGCGATTAACTTCGAAGGGCACCCTCGTCAGGTCAGTTTGAAAAATACGTCGAGTTTCGGCTTTTTCAAACTACGAGCTGTTGCGGTTTGAAGTCAGCCGAATTTCCGTGAAGAAATTGCTCTCTAACTGACCAAAAGTTCCTCAGAAAGCCATCGTTGGAGAGGGGCCAATGATGCAATTGAAGGATAGCCTGGATGAAAAGACCTAGATAGGAGAAACAATGAAGTAGGATCGGCTTTAAATTACAGCGTGGACAGTTGTTGATTCCAAACAACGTAACGTTTTCTTATGCGTGAAAAAAAGAAAAATGAGTTCTTGACGTGACGGTTGAGTTGTTCAGAAGCGTTTGGCTCACGATGAAGTAGTTACGAAGATTGACCAAGATGACAACACGACAGCACCGAAGCTACTTTACAGTCTTTGTCAACGGCGACCACAATCGATAAGAATAATATATTTTCCAAACTAACAACGACTTCGTAGAAAGGTAATGGGTTCAAATCTTTTAACTATCGTGTTATCGGTGGTCGCATAATAAACGGTGATACTGAATAATGTACGTATACATCTAACAATCTAGCTTCCAAGGCAGAAGACCATACTGGAAACTCAGTGAAATAACAGTTCAAGAGGAGTCCCGCTTGATCTCTATACGTAAACCCGTACCCCGTGATATACCTGCGAATGTCGAGTGAAAATAATTCAATATAACGTAACTTTTCACCCTTCAGCTCTTCAGTGTTGCACAACCTATCGTTTCAACATCGCTGAATTCGCACCAAAGTTTTATAGCAACGAAATTTCTCCACTTTCTTCCAACGATTTTCGACCAACTACATTCAGCACAAAAGTGAAATAAAGTGTCGGCTTGAACATGAAACTAATGTACAATTAATTAGGTTCTTCGTCGTTCATGTTTGCAAAGAGCACGGGGAAATAATGAAAATACGGCGTCTGACAGTTCCGTTGACTTTCTCATTCATATTCAACCGACGTTGCTCTCACACATTTTATACTGTACACAATAGTAAGATGCTTTGCTGTTTAGCAATTATAATTCACCCCATGTCATAGACTAATTGCGTTCTTGTTGAAATCAATTGTCAGCCTATTCTTTCACAGCGGCTAGCCAATTCCGCGTAAAGGAAGTATGAAAACGGCCGCGAGAAACACGCACTCGGTTCCGCCCTTTTCACGTCATAGTTCCCCCCTCATTTACAACTTAATAAATAATTGAGTCTCAAAAAAACCAAGAGAAAAAGACGGATTCGCATTTTTTTTAAGTTTCATAGTATCGGACGTGTCCGAGATGCTATCGTTGACACCATCGCTCCCTCTGCGAGGCGATGTTTTCACCGAGCTGTATGAAGTCGACATAGGAGCGAGATGGCGAAACAAAATACGGGCAGAATTCCACCCTCCAAGGTTAAAGAGTGAGACCGCAATATCGCTATACTGGAACTCGGTTCGTCTTAGTGCAGGTACGGGGGCTAAGATCAGTACTTATTCAGAAAGATAATTTCAACATAGAATGCTGTTTATGGGTTCGGGGGAGGAAAAATCGGGCATCCGTTTCTCCGTAATTTCTTATCATTTCGACCACTTTCACCCATGAGGACATCTTTAGGGCAGTCTGGACAGATGCTACACGGGTGTTCTTCTTTTTCTTGTCGTCGCATTTTTCGTGGGCCCTATGGCTTCATAGGCTGTGACCCTATGGCTCCACGTCACCCTGAAGATGCCCGAACGGGCGAAAGTGCTCGGCCAGCCAATAAAGAATCGGAGAATGAGTCACCTGGTTTTTCTCCCCTTCACAACCCATGGATATACGGCTGTTTGTACCAACTGCATATAATATACTGCTATGAAATTATTAGAATGGGGATGATTTAGCAAAATTATCGACAGAAGGTCGCGCCCAAGTTCACTTTTTCTCATATAGCCAAAAAGCGATTCAGCGACTTGGACAATAATATAGCTTCATTCCAAGAATAAAAATGTTTTCAGCGACTCCGAAGCTTTTCCTAAGATTTCCAAATGTGTAATAAAAAGTTTTTTTAACTAACATGATTTCAGTCGAGGTGGTTCTCCTCGAATGATAACTATGGCAAACTACCGTCTCGTCGTCGAAAGCCGTGAGAAAAAGCTCGTCAAAGAATCCTCCAGATAATAATGCGGTATTGTTAAGAGACGTTGACTTTTATCCGCGTGGGAAACATTAAATCGAAGTTTTCTTTTATCAACCTAGCATCTCAAAACTTTGCTTTGCAGCGTTGTTACAATTTATTTCGCAGAGTTATTTCATTTTCAAAGGAATCCACAAATTATTTTTTTCCGGCTACGAGAAGAAAAATGTAGAAATTGCAAAACGGCGACATTACTTTGACAGCTTATAGCATAATACACCGTTTAGCAAAATCTGTGCGAATTATTACCAAGGATTTCTCCATCCACCAAAAACCCGCTGTGCAATTGCTTCTTAGAGTTAGGTGAGAAGACATTTTGCACGTCGGTTATTGGAAAATACAGAGTTTTTTGGCGGGGACATGCTTTTTGAAACTATTATAAATACCGCATGATAATAAAATTCTCTTACACGTTGTTGGAAAAACAATGTAAATTATTCAAGTTGTTGAAATAAAGTCATCATAAAAGTTGAAAAAGTCCAAAATTATTTAAAAGGGAAAAAATATCTTCCAATATGTTGGTCCTAAGTGACCAAATGGATTTTGCAATTTTCTTTCGGGCCTCACATGCATTCCCCCATTTGTTGCTCGTACAACTTTGTCACATCACACCGATCGTCATTTTTTCATATGTAGGCCAAGAATTATTATAAACTTATGTTGTTGGAGTGATGGTTGTGAACCGTTATTTTAGTGTAGCGGTCGCCGAACATAGTTGTCCGAAAGACGTTGCCTGAGACGTTCAGTTTGTTTTCCTCGGAATCCCTCCCGTTCTGTCCAAGACCAAGTGACTACATTAGCGATCAAGCAGTCAATTTCGTCTACCGAATCCAAAAAGCGAAGCGCGCTCAAATAACAGATAATCTCACTTTGACGCGGACCTCCGCATCATTACATAAAAGTGGCGACCCTGGACGCTCGAATTGGTATCCAGCTGTTGAATTCACGCGCGCGTGAATACGAAAAGGAAAACGTTTATGTTCGGATCGAAATTTTAATGTTGGAGTTTTTCGATTGCGCTCGAACACCGTGAGATGAGAAGCCGACAAAGCGGTAATTAGGAGACGAGCTTCCGTTTGGATTTTCTCGCAGGCGTTAGTTCAACATTTTTGGTAGCTGGCAATTACATTTTTGATGGGGAAAGATAGGATGATGGTCATCGCACATGCCCGGACGCTCTCGTCCCATGGTTCTGAATTAAGCGATGGTGGCAAAACGCCCGAGGCCTTTTCGTCAAGCGTTTGTGACTCATTGGCAATTGTCGACACCAATTTTTCGACGAGAATCCGTTAAATGGGTCATTATGAGCAGAGTCTTTCCACTTGAATGTGGAATTCGATGACAGTATACAGATAATGAATATAATCTAGTACACACACTTTTCTTAATTTACTGCTTCGTATATTTAGAGAAGTTGGCGATTAATTTGAGATGGCAGTTTTTGCTGCAGTAATGAAAACGTCGGTTACATTATTTCGTATCTATACGTCCGAATGGCAAGACATCGTGATTGTCGGAGCAAGAATATGATCGGAACGATGCTTTCATAACTTGCGATCGAGATGGAACACGAGTTTGATTCCGAAAATGTCAGCATTGAAGACCGGGAGCAGAAGAGAACAATAGAATTTAAAAAAGAATCTGCACATCATATTGAACAAGAAACGCTGCAACAAAAAGACCAACGTCAACAGTATAAGCTCGGTGTACCCCGATGTACAACTCTCTTGTTTTTAACATGCAAAAAAGAACCTCACATTACTTACCGCAAAAGAATAAATTATTACGCGCACATATTTCCTACAAATATACACCACGAGACCGCAATGAAATAAAAAGCTGGGGCATGATACAAGTTTATGTCAATTTTAATCTGGTGTTAAACCTATTCTGCTGGTCAGTGATAGTGAACGAGTTGTTGTCTGATATTTTCTGGTAATTAACGTGAAGCCAAAAATTAATTATAAAGGTTTTTTTAAAGAAGGCTGAGATATTATTTAAATTTTTATTACCGCAGTACTAGGGCCGTGCAATAATTTTGTGTCAAGAATATTCGCCCTACCCCTTCAGCCTACGATGGATAAAAGTACTTACATAGTCAGTCATTGTTTGTTATGTGTGGTTTTCCTGGCCGTTTGTGTTTCACTAAATTTTTCACATTATTAAAAGTTCAGATGGACGACTCCAAAGTTTTTGGGTAGTGGTATTTGAGGTTTTTTATAATGATTCGATGCCAGCCTAGTGATGTACAGGAACGAGAGTGTATTTAAAAATAACTCTGTCGAGGAAACCTGTGAGAACATTCAAGGTGATGAGAACTCGTGATTAGAATCCGTATAATACTTGTACTGATCTACCTGAGTGGATTCAAAGCAGCATTGTACTCCTCGGCCAACCTAGTATTTTATGCAGCGATTACGGCCGAGAAGGCTTCCGAAGCCTGCGCTAATTAATGCTGATGTATGCGAACGTTTGTCGGCATCACCATTTTATCTTCGTGGTGATGTTCTTCACCTACGGGCAATGAAAATATGTATTTCAAACGGTCGAATTGTTCTAACGCCGTTTTTCAAAGCAGATGTGTGATATACGCACTTGCTACCATGGGAACAGAAGTCTCCCCTACTTCGATAATGTTCTCACCAATCAGTATCGTAATCGGTGCGCTATAATTTTTAACACTTCGACGTTCATCTTCGAAGTGGAGGGCATTTTTCTGAGCGACGACACCTGCCAACCTAATACATAATGCAATGATGGGACATGTATAAGCAGATTGTATGGTGCTAAGCAACGTCATGTCAGATGGGTAGACTTAGAATTTCAAGGAAATCGAGTTTTCGTTTTTTGAAACTTTCTGGTTTGAGTTATTCCGTTTCCTCATAGTTTTCAGCGCATACCAAATGGGCAAGAATGCTTCCTGAAGGAGTAGAGGACAGCTGTTGGGTACTTTAATGGAAAACATAATTCCTTTCAAGAAGACAATGTAATCGACTAGCAATTTGTTTTAAAATATACCGTTTCAAGAATATTATTCAATCCAACACAGCTCACGTACTCCTATACATATGTTCTTCGCTCACTGCTCTACGATTTTCCATACCCTTTCACATTTTTCAGTGAAAAATCACAAATGAAAAGTTTCGATCAGTCTATGGAATACCCGAAAATTCAATGAAATGCGAACAAAAATGAACCAGTAAATATCCATGGGAATCTTGAAGTTTTATTGAAAAAATTGAGGAAAACACTGCTAATGATGGAATATTTAACCGAATGCGAGACAGAGGTGCCAAATCGGATTTTGATCTTCTCCGCCTGATACAGGCCGACGATTATCGAAATTTTCAAATTAACCTCCACTCCTTAATTAATATTCCAACACCAACGTTCGTGATCGGCGCGCCCACGTACCAGACCAGGTGAACGATTCTATCAAACTGCGCTAACTATGAATAAATCACCTCGAGAATCCATATCCAATCGATTGGCCGACTCGTCCTATCCGGCTTGTCGAATTAGTTCATCTGTATTTCATAGGAATCTTCACGCGAAAGAGACATTTCATCGGGCAGTCTCAATTAGATTTGCGTTTCCCTCTCCAGTGTAAAAAATTGACGCATACAGATACAACTGATTCAGCCGTTCAAAACAAGCAATACGTCGTACGTGAAAAAAATTATTTACATCACTCAAAGGAAACTGAAAAATGATATCAATAAATTATGCCATGCTCGATTGCTGGGGTTCGCGGTATCAATAACATCTGTTTTTAGTTGGGACTTGGTATATAACCTCATGAAATTTGTATACTTCGTGAATGAACCCGACATGTGCGTATACATTATGCATTTTCAACACTTCAAAAAACTATCAACGTCATCGCCTTAAATGTTTGCCGACAGTGAAAATGCTGAGCAGTTGTTGAAATGAAAGTTTCTCCGAAAGAAATTCTAATGTAAAATAGATTGCGACTTCAGACAAAAAGAATAGAAGAGCCCTAACGAGGAGAAGAGGCGGCAGCAGCGCGAAGAAAAAGATTGTGCCATTTCAGTGAATTCGAGAATTGAAAACGCCTGCCGGCAAAAGCAGCCCGAGTTAATCACCTGAAGGGTTAATCACTTTTTTCTGCCTCCTCCGCCCACCAACTCCGCCATCGTTTTTGATTCTAATTAAAAAGGTTTTCCCTCGGAACGAGGAAAATAAAGAAATGGAGTAGGCGTCGAATGGAGATATGAGAATCGGTGGGAAGAGGAAACGAGTGAAATTAAAGAAGGCGAGGAACCGAGACGATGACGATATCCGTGGTTAGCGGCCATGTTGAACAAAACGAAAATTAGAGCCGGTCGAAAAGGGGTTGAAGTGGCTGGAAACAATGGCGGAGCGACAGGTAATTTTCGTAGCGACATTATCGCGGAAGAGTTGAACCTATTTTTCCTCTACGAGATAATTATCCATTTGAAACCAGGGAGGAAAATCTTCTTGATGTTTTCCCGCAGTTGTCAAATTCGCATTTGGATGCGTCTAGTTTCAAGAAGAAACCGGCAAAAAAACCGTTCAACGTCATCAGTGCACACCGCTAACATCTTTCACAATTCGGTCGCTGAAAGCGTCGTTTTCTCGTTAGTAGCAGAAATGCCAGGACGTTTCCCAACCGACTAAGGTTCGGGTAATTTCACGTCATCACTGACACGGGAACGCGAGCAAAGCGACACGACGATTTGTTCAACATTCGACCAGCCCTTGAACAAAGCAGCTATCAGCTGTGGACTTTTCGTCCCGATTCGAAAAACGTACCGTCTATCGTCTTCGCCTATCATGGCAGAATGCCAATGAAGCATGATGACCGTTCTGCTTAATGAAATGGAAAAGTTATCACTGGAGAAAAAATTGCGCTGTTCTATTACTGCGAAACTTAGATCGATGGTATTTTTTTTTATGGGAAGTTGGAGATATTATAAGCAACAGAAGAAGATACCAGATGGGTACTAAGAAGACACAAGATTTCATAAATCAAGAAAATCAACACTCGGGGAAACTTTCGATTTGAGCGTTTCTCGGTAGAAAAATAATGTCAAATTCCATACAGAAGCCTATTCGTAGGAAAAAAACAACAATAAACTGGTCTATAAAAACTACAGAGATTTTGCTCAATTATTGAGTCTAAGTTCAGTTGTTTCCTAATAATTCCTTTTGATTACCTTACAATAATTGAAAAAATTATTGAAAAAATTAATGAACTAAATTGATTAATAAAATAGGTTAAATTTAGCAAAAAAACGCTGCAAATGATTGTACAGTGGTTTATTATTCCTTCACTTCAATAATAATTTCAGAATACTATCCATTTATGATAGTAATTATTCAGAACATGTGTAAACATTTCAACCGAAAAACAGATCGGTAACTATCGGGGAAAATTCCGTAGCAACTATTGTAATTTTAATAATTTTTATTTTTCTTAATTTCCTAATTAAAAACTAAATTTTTTGCCTAACGGTACAGCTGGAGAGAGCGTTTCACGACCATTCCAATGAGTATAGAACGATTTTTATAGCTCCAAGAACTCTCGAGTTATACCCTCATGTCAAATTTCTGAAAATCTCCCAAATTCGGCACAAAAGCTGCGATAACTCGAGAACCAATAAAGCTACCGACCCGGCGATGGTCTCATTCGATTCAGCGTCCAAAAATCTATAGAATTTGATACCACGTACACATTTTTCTGAAAAACCTTGGAAAATATGAATTTTCTCCCCCTCAAAACCCCCCAAAAACACCCTTAAAATTGAGCTAGCAAGTTGGTTCGAAAATTGGGCCGTCGTAGGACCGAGATTGATTTTTGGTGAAAATTTCAAGAATTTAGCTATTATGGTTTGGCCGGAAAAGTGTTGACGGCGTACGGCGTACGGCGTACGGCGGACAGACAGAATTTTTTTTATTGGATATTCGGATTCTACATGCCTTGAAACGTAAAACACCAAATTTTGAAGGGGGGTTATAAAATTTTTTTTCTTGGGCGATTACAATGGTTTATTATTGAATAATAAACCAATATGAATGTGAAGCTAACTCCTATTGAAATTGTAATTAACATATCCTTTACCCTAGTTCAAATTATATATTATTTAAAATTAGAAAAATAAACATAGAAGTAACAATAGATTAATTTAAAAATTGAAATGAAGGTGCATAATGTTACGAGTATCATCAACGTATTATCAAACCAATTTGACCCAAATGATCAACTCAATTTTCAATTAATGCGGATAACCTTTTTGACCAACGAGTAATTCAAACTATTCTCAATCAAACAGGCATGTTGTATGGGTCCCTATTGAAACAACGATGAACAGTTTTTTTTCGAGATTGATAACGCGAAAGATGTTTGATACTCTTAATACCTACTTGAAAAGGAAAACAGTTCATAATTTTACTGCCTTTTGAAAATTCCATTGTACATAGTATACGATTGGAAAGTACACTTACATCATTGATGGAAATGACGATATTTTAAATTAAACGCACTCGAGTGGTGTGAAAATTATTCTTTCTTCTAGCAACAGGAAATTCTTATTCTTCCGTGTCATTCTACACGGTGCTCATATGAGATTATTATGTTCAAGGATGGAGGAAGCAACGCATTTTATGACCCTGTATTTTTTAAAACCATTGCAAAGGTTCGCTTGGGTTTTAAATATTTTCAAACACGTGAACGAAATAGCTCTGCGCACGGATTCTTGAACATGAGGTTAAGTACCTCATATTAAGCATTTCTGGATGGGCGAAGTTTGTTATAATATGTATTTTTCATGGAGAGAAACTTGTCGAATAATAATAATTTTCCATGAGTGTGACGCAACGCCACACACTTACATACTATACGTTTTCCTGACCTTTATTGCTTTTTACGAAGACGAGAAAGCGTTACTTTTTATGTGCCTTTAACGGTACAGCGAGATATAATAGCAAAACAAATCGAAGTTTCGGCCATAAAAGTTTTTTTTCTTCTCTACTGTTGAAGAGACTGACTATTGCAAAAAGTTGGGATAATGTTTTTGATCAAAGTTCCTAGTTACATGGTACAGTTACGTCAGTTGCATCTACTATAAGGGACACCTTGGTATATTTGAGAGTTTCTGTGCATTGCGATTTCTTTTGAAAATCAAATATGCGTAATCGTGGCCATAAGAAACTTTTGATTTTACATAGTGACCAAAACTCCTAAGTTTGAGTTCTAAAAAAACATGTAATGCACAAAAACTTTTTATTATTCCACAAGAACCAATTTTATGTCACCGAATCGCCCAAGAAAAAAATGTAAAACCCCTCTCTCAATATGTGTTCGTACTACGCTTCGACCATTGGCACCATTTTTTATTCAGCGTCTGAATGACGAAAAAACGCAATTTAAACTATTTTAATCGCACAATAGGGTTCTCTTCTCTTAGTATAAATTCCTCGATTTGTAAAAATCGATAAGCACTATTTTGTGTTTCTTTCCACGGATTATGCTATACCTAATTGTTTGATAATGTTCTTTTGATATTTTTTCCGGTGAATTTTCCAATTTTAGAAAGTAACCGGGATAGTTTTTATTTCAAGTACCTACTATTCTTAGCGAATTTCAGCATGCAAATGAAGATGGTCAAAATGATGAAACATGAATTAGCCTACCAATTTTCAATATCAATTAATTAGGCGTGCAGTCGACTAAAAATTATACTGCTAAACTACAGTATCTGATATTTTATAGCTTTCATAATTTATTTAATTATCCATTAATAATTGCGACGAGATTTGTGTTATTGCAGATCCATAAGTGACCTTTTTTTTTATTTTGACTATTGCATTAATATGAAAACTTATATCAATCTGACGGTCGAATAAAGTTGATTTACTTTTCTTTGCAAATATGCGTTGGAAATAAAACAATTTTTTGAGCACTTCGGTGACTTAGGGTAGAATCTTTTTCCTGACGTTGGCGCACTCTTTTGCCAAAGGAAGGCGATCAGCGGCTCCAACTTAGTCTTATCGATCTTGGCCGCCTTTGCTTCACCTTATCCAGCGACTCCTTCCCACATTTCATTCTTCCTTGAACCGAGTCGTCGTGTTTACCACTCACTCGCCTACTCTCGCGTTTTCACCCATCAGAGCGGCAAGAGAGCAGTTCCATCGCAGGGTTTTCGATTCACGACGTCATTCGTCTTCTCTTATACCGACCGTTTCAAGCCCGATTTTCACCGTTGCGACGAAAATATTGTCGGCCCGATGGGAATAGAAAATGCATCTCTTTTCGACCAGATTATCGACAGAATTGTTATCAACTGACATTCTACCCATTCTGGTGTATTGTTCAATAGAAAATCGTTGTAAATCTCCCATGTCATATTTTTCTTTCAAAACTGGACAATTTACGTTTCAAAGCAAAAAGAATCCAATTTGAGAACAAACCGTTTGTATCTGGGTTTGATTAATATAATTATTGCACAGCAAGAAAAGCCAAATATATTATGTTTGAGCTAAATAAATTGAAATCCGCCAAATTCAATATATTGTATTTTGCGACTTATAATGTTCTAAAAACGATTTCGGCCTCGAAATTCGCCGTTTCTTATTTATTTATGTTTCAGTTAGCGATTAAGAGAAAATAGACAAATCAATTGAACAGAATATATTTAAAAATAAACTGAAAATGCGATACAAAATAACAGAAAAACGTTCTCAGGAAAAAACCGAACCCGTTAAGAGGCGTAGTCGCTATCGCGAGCCGAATAATTAATCGAGCAGCGAACATCGCGCCAATTTCCTGTTCAAGTGTAACAGAAACCAGAACGAATAGACAGAAACGGCGTCGTGAATAACAAACCGATGGAAGGAAGCATTCATTTTATAAACCTCGGCCGGCTTAGGTATGAAAGCTTTGTTTAGTGAAAATATTCGAAGTGATTTCCCATAGGGTCGTTGTTAGAATTTCATTAACTGATATAAAGAGTGCGAGGAATTTTACAAAAAAAAACCAAATGAGTTCGATCCACCAAGTGACAAAAAAAAAAAAAAAAAAAAAATCAAGTACCAACCTATTTAGCGAGTAAATTAAGTTGAGAAAGGGTCACTAAGAATGAAAAATATTTCCAGGAACTTTATGTCTGATTTTTTTTTCGAATGGGAGATTAGGTAGGTATACATTATTCTTTGCTCTTCTAGGATACAACATTTTCTCATCGTAATTTATGAATGTTTCACATATTCCTCGTCCAAATTGTTCTGATATCTGTTTTGTTATCACATTATGGCTTTCTAATGCCCCAAATTTCGTTTAATTTAGGAATTTATTCGAACAAAATCTTGAATAAATAATGTTTTAGGGGAACTTCGGATAAGATTTGCTATAGATAGACATATTATTAAATAAGATAGATAATAACAAAAAAAAAAAAAAAAAAAAAAAAAAAAAAACGCAAATTAACCGCAAATTAACTTCGTCTTTTCGAAGTCGGTTAATAACGCGTAGAGTATGATCTAAGTTTATAGGATTGTTAATGGTAATGATTTTGGACAAAACATACGTTCAAATGATGGTGATTTGGTAGACAAGGAAACGTAGTAACATCCTAGTTGAAACAAGAACATCTGAGCCTATAAAAAGAGAAAACTTTTCGGGGTGAATCGAATAATAAATAGGTGGGTAAATCACGTTTACTAGTCTAAATAAACTTCAACAATGCTAAATGAAATTCGCATTAATGGAAAATCTCGAATTTTCTCCGATTAATTTATTTCTGAACTGAGCAGTAATGAACGTCCCAAAAACAAACGTCTTAGCCAATGTAAATGATGAAGAATGAGGCTAATAATAATACGCTTGATAACAACATGGCAAATGTCCAAAATTATTGCAGTTCGTCGAAAATGTGTTGTTTTTTTTCTAATCACTTTATTTGTCTTTTCGATGGTTCGTAATGGTCAGATAATAGGGAGTTTTTGCTTTGAATAATATTTTTCCACTGTGGCCGGGGGGAGTTTTGGTTACTTTGTAAAATCATACGCATCTAATGGTAACCGTCATAATATGGACTGTGGATAGTGGTCACTACTAGAGACGTAGATGCTCGTTATCTCAATTGAGAGATTTTTCGGGGGTAGTAAAATTCATGTTTTTCTATTGTATTATTATTTTAAAAACCTTTTTAATCGTCTACGAAATAAGTCCAACCACAAAATTGGATGTTTTTGGTTTCAAAGTATGCGCAGAATCCGAATATCCAATAAAAAAGTTCTTCGTTTGGTTGTCGTCGCATTTGTTGTAGAGGGGTTGTGAGGGGGAGAAAAACCAGGCGACTTATTCTCCAGATTTTTAATGGCTGGCCGAGCACTTTCGCCCATTCGGGCATCTTAAGGGCGACGTGGAACCATGAGGTCGACAGCCATGAGTGAGTTTGATATCAATATCTATAGAGAGACCATAACGAGCTCGATAGCATTATTATGCTTCTCGAGTTACTGCTGCTTTAGTCTGGAATTTTCGAGATGTTGAGAGATTCGGCAAGATAATAAATCATGATCTTTTGTGGCTGTAAAAATCGTTCTGTACGTTAGAATAATCATTAATACTCTCAAGCTTTATTTTTAGGTGATGAGTTCGACTAACCTCCCAAAAATACCCTTTTAAATAGAGCTAGCATTGTGGTTCAAGAATTGCAGTGCAGTTGCACTTTGTATAAACTCTGTTCGACATTTCTAAAAGCTTAATTCAGCTAAGAAGCCGGTCAATTGTGCTGACAACCGAGGTTCGAAATGTTACTCCTTTAAAGCGAGTAATTTTTGAGAATTATTGTAAATTTATTTCGCTTAGGCAACAGAAAGGCAGAATATTATTGAATACTTTATCGATGTTTGTATCGTAGACAGTAATCAAGAATCAACCGATTGGATTTTATGGTGTAATATCAATGCCAACGAACTAACAATTAGGGTACCACTCACCTGAAGGGGTAGGCGATTCGTTGCCCTTTTTGGGCCGGTGTCGTCTATCACGTCTGGCCATGATAGCTGCAATTGAGAAATCCGTTGAGCACGGTCTCAATGAACAGTTGGCCTCCTCTTCGAGATCCATCAAAGGCTGTATAATTGAGGTTGAAATGACGATCATACGGTGATCATACGATCATCGACGTCAATTTTTGCGAGAGGGTATTCTTGAAAATTCGGTGGGATCGTAACACGTGGGTCTGATATGGCGCGATATCCGACTTATTATGATAACGATTTATTGTAAAAATCTCAGAACTATGTAACTGTGTTGACGATTGCCATTCTTCAAAAATAAAAATAAATCGTATTTTTTGAATTTTTTCCCTCTTCTTGAAATTTTTTATGTATTTTTATTATTAACTTATTATTTTTATAATTTCGACTCAAGCAATGTCGGATTAATTGATAGGGAATTTGGAGCCGATTCGTTCGATTGAGATTCGGTGACGTGTCGTGCCGTGTGACGCGAAAATGTCGTGTCGTTTGGAGGGGCGTCCTCGCGACCGCGTCAAGGCATGTTCCGCGACTGAAGGAGAGGCCGCCCCTCGTTGCTCGTCCCACACGTTCGGTCCCACCGTTCGGCCAAGTGGGGAACGTCGGTGGCCGAGGAAAAGAGTGGAAAGAACGTTGGGACCGGGGGAGACCTCCTCAGATCAATTTGGGCCAAATGTCCCGCTGACAGGCACAATATCAGCGGAAGAGGGGGTCGGTTCCCCTCGGCCTACCTGCGCCTTTCAGATTCCTCTAACGTGCTACATTTCCACACTGGGAGTGTCCCGCTTGCTGGAAGGGTAGGTGAGCTAGATGGGGCGGTGAGTCCGAAGAGAAGAGGGCCGGGATTTTTACTAGCTCCGCCCCCTTTTTCACCCCGCGGGAGGGGGTCTCGTCGGCGTCCTCCCCGCCACCCAATCCGTAGCCGCCCTAGCGGTGGAAAGTGGGGGACCGAGTGGCCGAAGTCTTTCACGTCAGGGCCTTCCGTCTTTTCACTGCCTTCTTTATCTTCCCCGTTCCACCTTATCATTCCCTGAAACATCACCCCCATCCAAAATCGGTGGATACATTTGATGAAACGACAATTACTTCGAGAAAGGTCGCAATTAGCAAATGCGAGGGAAAAACACCGAGCTCAATTGAAATCATGGTACAAATTTGCCAGATTTATTTATTGCATTTTAAATTTAAACCCAAATTATTAGTAATTTAATGCATATAATCGCATGAAGTAGGAATACTAGGATACATGGTTGGCAGTTGATTGTTATTCGGTCCCTTAGAACTAATATACCTTTCTTGTCGCTCTTAAAAACAAATATTCTAAACCCCACTCCCCCCATCAGAATTAGTATTGTGTACTCTTTTATTTATTTATTCACCCAATAACTTCACGGCTCAATAAGAGATAAAACATCGCGAAACATTGTACACAGTGGGTTTTGTTATTCCTTGGCATCATGACTCTACGAAACCATTTACCATTTTGTAATAATATATATCCCAAAAATGACGACCATCCCAACAAGTATTGTACGATTTTTATAGCTCCACGAATTCTCATGACGAATTTCTGAAAATCCCGCAAATTCTACACGAAAGCTGCGATAACTCGAGAACAGATAAAGCTAACGACTCCGGAATGGGCTTATACGATTCAGCTTCTAAAAAGATATAGGTATCGATACCAAATAGCTATTAAAATCGCCGTCAACCTTTATGCGAATATACTATAGGAATTCAATTTTGGTTTATTATTCATAATAAACGATAAAGTATTCGATATTATTTGGATTATTAATCCATTGAATCATCTCATTTTAAGTAAAGCGTTAGTAATTGTTTCGCAGATAACAATCGTTTATCGTTGAATTTTTTTAATCGAATAGTAATAAAACAACCAGAAAATCGTACAAAGTGGTCAAATATCCATTTGCAGAACGAAGAAGTAATACTTATTGGGATGTGTGGAGACAATCTTTTGAACTTTGTTTTCCATGATTTTGTCCAGTTGCCAGTAAAGAAAACTGTGGAGAAAATTCGTCAAGTATAATATTCCCCCTCATCACAATAACAATGTGAAAAATGCGACAAACAAAAGAAGAACTAGTTGTACATCGATATTTATAGGGTCTTCTTCTTAAACGAGGGATTTCCGTACTGAACGACAAGTGAGAGTCGAAGTGTCGTTTCCTGGTTTGATGTTGTGCGGCAGTAATTATTTAGTTATTTTAATTATTAATTATTTAAGAATTGGAAATTGTATAAAAAACCTTTGTAATACCTTACGGTTGTACAGTAAACGATATTCATTTCATTTCATTTTTTCACATCGATATTTATTTGTTCTATAAATTATTTAGTCATCGTTCTCTTCCTCAACTGATATGAGAGATAAGAAATTGCAGGGCGGATCGCCTAGAAAACTCCTATATGTATCAAACCGAAAAGTGATTAGGCCTGCGATAATCTCGGCTTGCGAGTGTGCAGGTCCGTAGCAATGACAAGCAACTTGTCAGGAACTGGTGTTTTATTGATTATCTCCGCCGCCTGCAAGTGCTTCCCAGTCAACCCTACAACCCCCACTCACTTAGTTCTACGAGTATTAAATTGAGTGTTGTCTCGGAAGTCTAACCCCGACCCTCTTCTTCCTGGAAGGGGACCTGATAAACGTAATACTCTTTTAATGTGAAACCAGGAGGGTTCCTTTTCAGACTTACCGTCCTCTTCAGAGATCGATATCGAGATGACACGAAGGCTTCCTACTCCGCCTTTTTCGACGTGCCGGTGCTCGCGAAAAAAAAACGTAAAATCGGTGGTAAAACGATACTGTCTGATTGTGATGATTTTAAGGCAAACGAATGACGGGAAATTGGCAACAGAGCGCATTTAAAGCCAAGTATACACGCATAACTTTGGAAAGTTGAAAATTGCCATACATGCACGTTCTTTCCCTTTGAAAGACGCGGCGTGGGATCATTTCGTTAAAAAAATAATTTGTTCATGTTGTTCTTTGTGGAAGAAAACTGTTTCACATGATAGTGTTCAATTTTTTTCAAGCGAATGAAAACATTGCCAATTCCGAGAAGCATTTATACGTCCATATAGTCGATGCGCTTGTTACATTTTGAAAGACTTCGCAGGAACAATTAAAAAGTAAAACGGCGCGTCCGTTGTAATCGTAATTGTCTATTGGTGAATCAGCACCGGATTGTGCTGTGATCACATCTAGATGAATAGTACACGTTTCAATATCGTACTCACGTACTATCATTTAAACCGGCACGTCAATTATTTATTAGGACTTCCATGTCAGCATAGCTTATGGGCGTTCTTCCCTCGGTGCATAATATAAATTCGTTCAAGTGAGCATTTAAGACATGGATGTGTTGTTCGCGTCAGCTTCGCCCTCCGGGGACTCGGTTTTGGAAGAAACGTTTAAACTTGTACAGGTCTGCGTAGGACGGAACAAACGGCTCGCTCATTTCAACTGATGTATCATTCGGTGAGTCTGAGGACCGCGTCCAGGGGTCGATCGTTGAATGATTTAACTCCCTTGGAAAGGCTTGGGATAGGATGCAACAGAGATGAGACTGCAGGCTCAAGGGCTGCTCTCTGTGTCCGCAAGTTCGCCACTAAAACTTATACACTTCCCAGGGCGGCGTTGTCTCCAGGGGTTAACTACGAGGGAGTATCCATTTTGGCCGCCTCTTGGCAGAATAATAAACAATTCAATGACTGCGGTCCATCCGCGATATCAACGATACAAATTATTAGATGCTTTTCCGCTGTATTTTGATCGACTTCGTTAACTCCAAAATTTGTAGCTAACGTCCCTAAGATTTATGGGAATTCCATAATTAGTTTGCTTCAGGATGGCTATACCGTTCAAATGATTCTAAATTGTTTAAGGCATTAGATTTTTAATTATTTCTTACCTACCGATTTAGCGGATGAGAGTGTAAGGAGAGCATTGAACGATTGATTGAAACGAGTGTAGAACGATTTCAACAGTTTTATAAGTTTTGTTTCACCATAATACCATGTCACCATAAAAATGATGATATTATCATCATTCCGAATCAAGAGAAAATTACGAAGATTGCATCGCTATTTTGTTGAACATTCTTGGAAAGAACTCTCATAGAAGTTGTTTATTTTTAAATTCCGAATGCTTTCGCCTACACAGGCCTCGTTGGAGAAGAGTTCATAGAATCTATCGAATGGATTCTAGAACGAACATTAATTTCGTAATTATTCAACATGTCAGAACTAAGAAACTGGTGAATGAAGAAATATTGGCTGTGGACCTCATGGTTCCACGTCGCCCTGAGGATGCCCGAATGGGCGAAAGTGCTCGGCCAGCCATTAAAAACCTGGAGAATAAGTCGCCTAGTTTTTCTCCCCCTCACAACCCCTCTACGAAGAAATATTGTGTACTTCACCAGGATGGGATGCGAGTTTTCAGTGCATTTAGTCGGCCCCAACAGAGAAACATCTTCGTCGTCTCCGCGTATCCACCTTATACGTAAAAGTTCACAATTTCCCATCATAAACGCTGGAATGTTCGTTCACCAAAACCTCACATTCGGGTGATTGATTGTGCTCATGAAATTGGCAATTTTCTGCGGGCGAACCTTTTACGAGAGGCGATTACGTTAAATGCGCCTACCTAATTGATTTTAAATTTGCAAGCGTTCATTTTATAATGACTCGTTTCCTTTACGAATCGATAATTATTAACGTGTTACTAATTGGTTCTTTAAACCTTCAATGAGGACACCAAAACATTAATTGTTCCCTTGGCCAGAGCGTCCGAATTACGTACATCGATTAATCTGTACGATTAAAATGGATGAATAAACAAAGCACCTGAGGAAAAATTACGGCTACGCAAATTATATAAGACGTTTGTGGCCCTGTTAATCTCATTCTCACGGGTGGGCTAATGTTATAAAAACCAAGACAGTAAAAGGATAATCGATTTTTTTTTTTTGGTAACAAATAGAAGTTGATTCTTACACGTCGTGAAGTGCACGGTGGGATTAAAACCATTGGTGTGAATAGATCACACAATACTTTCAATTATAGAATCTACAAACTCACACTCAACATTGATACTCTACCACTGTGACTGAAAGACGAGCCAAGTTACCAAACACAGAAAAACGCATGGATTAGATGAATAATTATGCGGAACTGCAGTCAGTGAGCCTGACAATACAGGCCAAGTTTTATAAAAATGGATCATTTTTATAGCAAGAGCACACTGAAATAATTAGCCCTGAAGGAAGAATCAAGTATTATTCACTCGCTGCTACAAACATTTAACAACCTCAAGCATTCAAATGTACCGATTTAGCAGCCAGCCCTCAAAAAGCTCGTAACATGGAAGTACGATGTGTTAGCCATAGAGAAAAATCAAATGTCATCCGCTTGCCATAGAGAACATTTCAACACTTTATTGACCTATAGAACATTGACTTTTATGGCTTGTAAAAATGTATATTAAACCACATGTAAGAATATTTTAATTCTTTAAATATTTTATCCTCGGAAGTACTGTATGATAGGTATCAAAAATTCAATCACGTCGTCCATTTGTATAGAGCGCAAGTATGGTACGTGATCCTACGCATAAAAATCAATCCTCATTCACCCGCCTAGGAAACATTTCACGACCTTAAGCGTTTAAATATAATATATTGACTTTTGGAGACAGTGAAGATTTCTGAATCCAAAAAACTAAGTGGACAGCACGAATGTACTATATGGGACCTTGGCAATAAAAATGAATCTCAATCACTTGCCTTCACAAAAATTTCAAGACCTCAAAAATTCTATGTTGAATTTTGCGGCTTCTAAACATTGAAATAGTGAAAAGGCGCCTAAGGTGGAAGTACGGTGTGTGAGCCAAACGTTACAAAACAATTTTAGTAATAGTTGGTCATATTTATATCAAATTGATCTCGGACGCATCATGGGACGGACACACAGAGACATGTTCAGGAAGTGGTTCTGAGTAAATAGTATGTACTTTGAAAACTCCTTCGAAATTCCCCTCCGTTTCGAATTCGTCTCTTCAGACGATCACAATACATCCATTTACAACCTAAACATGGAAGAATGCAATCATCATCCACTGGTTTGCATTACTCGGCAAAGAACGGGGTGTGTAATTCTCCCTTTGAGCACGTGCTGTTGTCTCAGATATAGCTAGGCCTAGATGATACTTGAAATTGAATGTCTGACGATACCAAGTTAATGGTACCACATGGGAAGCGAAGTAACTGATTAGCTGCCTTATTGGACCTTCGGATGAAGATACCGCTGTCAGTACTATTCTGGTCTTACTGGCATAGGAAGAGCACAGGCGCCTGCTCTCTAGAGTGGTTTGGAGGGCTCCTAAACCGTTATCTTGTGAACCATGTGCCTTGGCTAACCACTTGAAATGCACTCGCCGCACCTGTTTTTCAACCCTTCGACTACCCTGTTATAACTTTTTTTGTTTCGGTGAATTATCTCATTTTTGAGACGCTACTGTCTCATGAATGAACGTGCTTTTTTTAGGCTTCAATATTCACCTTCAGTGAGGGAGGGGAAATAATTATTTTTGTCAATAACAGCGGCTTATTAAACCGATAAAAATGTCGTTGGGATTCTCTCATTGCTTTCATGTATTTATGTCTCCTGTTTATACCGACCGTTATAGTTTTCCACCGTCTCGGTCATTTTCGATGATGAAGCGTTTCACCGGTACCTACCCATTAACCAACTGAGTATTCTGAGTTGGACGTATTCTTGCAATGCATTTCGCCTGTAGATGCAGACGCAATTTCGCCGGAGATTGCTAAACACACCTATACTTAGCGGTTGTACTCGGCAATTAAAGAATTTCCAGGAAACAAGTTGCTGCCATACGAATATAGTAGAAAGGGTATTTCCCATTGAGGTAGCTGGACCGAAGAATGGAATGGAAACAAAGAAAGAGACTAATCAGATGAGTGAAGGATGCCCGGTAGCAAAGATGAAGTCGCTGTTTCTTCTTCGGAGGTGATATTTATGATTTAACGGTGAAGAGGGCACTGAGCGTGTGTGGCCACGTAGAAAGGCCCGTCAGAGTAAGGGCCGAGGTAACCTTGCCGGTTCCCCGCTGAGCATCGAGAAAGCCCGTGTTTCTTTCATTGCATGAGAGCACTGCTCAAGCTTGGACGGTCCGTATCTCCGTTATAATACGGCGGTGCACATAACAATCACAACTTTGACATCGGATCGGAAGAGCAGGCCTAGAGATGTTTACTTTCCCAAGGGATATTAAAATAGAAAAGAGCGACGAGAAAACCCTGTACGAACCTGTTTCTTGCCAAGATTACTCAGCGAATTCAAGAACGGTTATTGGAGACATGTATAACTCTTTCTCGCAATATTCGCAAATGTAGTCGTTATTTTACTGTTGGGAATTATCAAATGTGAACCATTATTTTTGTGGCTACGGTTTCAGGATATCTTCCAGCGTCTCAAAAACAAATACTCGTACACACCGATTGCGAGATTATTTTTACGTGTATGTGAAAATAATCGTGTGTTATTTCTTGTGTTGTCCAAGGTACTCAAATGCATTGCCTCAAAATTCCGAACTAATTTGTTATCATAATTCTCTTGATGGCATTGAACGCTGAAGATTTTTTTTACAGTTTATGAATTCTTGATATAAATAATGGTTAATACTTTACTATTGATATAAAACTTGATAGAAGGACGTTCT
Source organism: Tupiocoris notatus (assembly GCA_037159825.1). Taxonomy (NCBI): domain Eukaryota; kingdom Metazoa; phylum Arthropoda; class Insecta; order Hemiptera; family Miridae; genus Tupiocoris; species Tupiocoris notatus. The sequence continues at coordinate 27,558 of JASJUZ010000569.1, read as the reverse complement.
ATTCCACTGTTTTTCTATGCTCGCACTCGATGCGTCTGAAAATTACTGCTTATATCCTGTAAAAAAAACCTGTTATAGACTTGAAAGTGCTGAAAGCAATTCATCTTCATTCCGGCATCGCTGTGGACAATTATTTTCATAATTCGTGAAAACCATTACACAAACGTAACGACTTCAACTGCTTCCTAGTCGTATCGATGCTGCGCCTTTTGAATAACAAAACGGGAAGAGCATCTGTCATCGCTCGTTCAGTAGCATTTCTATTGTTTCGGTCCGCAGGAATAAAACCTTTTTGGGTGAGAGACGGGTCTCTCACTGGACCGTATCTTATATCTTCGAACGACGAGCGTTCTGTTTGACTTCAATCAGATCTTCCCAGATAATAACTGATATATCTTGCTATTACGTTCGCACCAACCGCTTCCCGGAAGTAATTCAATTGTTGTGGGCTTGTCGAATTTCAAGAGGCCGCTGACAACAGTTCGCTCTACTGTTTGAACTGATTGGAATCTGTTTGTACGATCATCCTCAGTTCAAAAGTCGTCCGAAGAGTTTCACTTTCGACGAAAAAACTTACGTTCTGTAGCCGTTTATTTTCCTGAAAACAACTAATACTTCATTTTATCACGGCTACCAGCTATTCCAAAGTAGAAATTATTGCGCGACAAACCTTTAAATTTCTAACATATTTCATTTTTCACAAAAAAAAAAAAAAAAAAAAAAACATTTTTTTTTTTCTACAATGAAATAATATTAATTCGATTGGTTTCCCATCGTAATAGTGAAGGAGAGGGTCTACAAATATTTCAACGATTGCAGAACGATCTGGTGCACCGGTACAACTCGATAGGTACTAGCAAAATGCAGCTGAGCCAATAATTATTCACTTTAATAACCTCCTGATGGAGCTATTAGCTATTAGCGGCAGAAATTTTATTACGCGGATGCATAAGGTGCATAATTATTCAAGGAGAACGAGGCAATGAAAATGTCGGACAGGTGAGCGAACAGATCGTTCAATGAGAGATGCAGAACTCGTTTTTGCAGTTCCTAATTACGTACCTGAGTATGTGTTAATTGTCGCTGTGCTACTTGATGTACGCGGAGGTAGGGCTTGATTAAAAAGAGAAATCGCCGCTAATCGATCAAGTTTACTCATTTTACTAGGCAATGAATTTAATTATATCGTTTTATAACCATGTCTACTCCCATTTATCCGTCGTAATTGTTGGGGTCAGACGAGCTGATTGATTACAGGGCGCCATTGCCGAAATTGAGGATAAACGAGTAAAAACTGCAAGCAATTAGCGAAAATTGCAGTTTCCGTTACTCCCATTCGTCGTAATTGATTGCACAAATTTTAGGACAAAAATGTGTCTAAAGGAGAAAAAGGTACAACAGTAAAACACAAAATAAAAGGAAAAAATCGCTCATATATTGCCTTGAACAGAATCTTCCGACGATTTTCCTGCGATGTTATTTCAAGTTTATAAAAACTAGCCTTTTTTGTTGATTTTCTTGAATAGATATTTGATTTATACAGAACTTGGTGAAATAGATTGAACGGATACACGTCGTGTGCCTGTATGAGCTTCTATTCTTTGACTTTTCCCATTTTACACATTTGCATGATCGTATTTCACGCATTCTAGCGTGGCATCTAATATAATTCCAAGGTGGCTTGTGTATTAAGGTCCAATTTACATATATGGAAGGATGTTTACGCACGGTACCTCACATTCTCACAGTCACGATCGTCACACTTTATCCTGAGATGACAACTGTAGTTGGCCAAGTTTGTATAAGATGGCATGGGTGAAATCAACTGATGTGAACACATCCAAGTTTTTCGACTTGATTTATCTCAATTCTTCATCAGGGTGGAGTAAAGCATTTGCATTTCAATATTTTTTCTGTTACATTAGTTTTTGTTATTGACTCATGTGAATATTCGTCAAGCACTTTTAATGATCGACTCTTGGTGAAACCGGCAATACGTTTATTAACTTCATTCAAACGACAAAATTGAGGCTTGAAATACAATAATAGTTGCATTTTGAATGGAATAGCATTACATTATAACGTTATAATATACGTCATCAATGAGGAATATTTACAAAAATCTTAAAGCCTCTGTAAATTTAATTGTTGGAAATAATTGATAGCATACTCGAATCAGGTGGTTCGTAAGTGACTGGTTCCTGATGTATCTAACATCTCGCGCGACCTGAATGCATTAAATTAAACACGTAAGTGTAAGCACCTCTAACCACACAGAGATATCATCGTGTTCGAATAACGCTGATGACATCTGGCGATCGGATGTCACGTACCGGTTACAGTTCGCGCATCCCTGTCAATTGGGGAGCTAATTACGTTTCCATCGATCCGCCATAATTGAGAGGCATTGATCCTGTGTTGATATTAGAGTAACACATTAGACAGCACTGAGTGTGATTTGCAAATTGATTTACTACATGATTGCCTTTGGCATATGAGGACAAGGCAAAAGAGTAGAGGGTCACAAATATGGACTCTGCTACAATCGGGGACCCTTTCAGTTTCTCAATCTCCAAGTCACATACAGTTTCCTGGGAGCATGCCTGATATTCCAAGTTTTAAGGTGATTTGAAGGAGACCGTATCGGCATCTCCCCCACGAAAGCTTCAAGAGGAAGTTTTACAGAGGCGAAATTATTACACACTTGAAACATTCAACTTCTCGTTCATGGCCAAAATTTTTTTCAGATCCTTACTGAAATGTTGTCCCTATGAGCCACTACTAATACCGTCGAAATTTAAAAAAAATAATAAAATAAAGAAACTGATGATTGCAATTTTTTATTCTAATTTGTTCTAGTTGTAATTTTTCCAAACGTACATCTGGTGGTTTTGGGAATGGTAGTAAAATTAGAACCAGATCCTGGTGATAGGTGCCACTCAATAAGCTAAGAGCACGAAAACGTTACGCATTGAAAAATAAAACTCCCTTAAGGCTGAAATAGGGAGGAAAAAATCTTAAAGAAGCCGCCTTTGTAGAGATAGGGTTGATAGGAGAACAGGCATAGCTGGAGCAGGCCAGGAATGTTTACTCCCAACCCGTGTTTACTATGAGCCAAGTGCTCGAAGGCAAAGCGGCGTCCTTTTCTCTCGTCCTGGGGCTACTACTTCAAAGGGTGGAGGGTTACGATGCTAACGTAAAGCTCCTGCGGCCCCTTTCATTTATCCGACATAGCCGCCAGATGTGCCACCTGATCCATCATATCATCCGTTGCTAGCTGATTCAGAAGACAATGAATTGTCAAAACTTGCGACTTCGCATGTTGCCTCCGAATACAAAAGATGGAAAACCCCAACGGACATCTACGGACAACCAATCGGCGTAGGCCATTCAGAAATCATTCAGTCATCCAGAGCTATTCAATTTTGACGTCGTTCCGCCAAGTCGAACGCTGATGTGGGCAAACATTGTCACCACAGTTTGACGTTCGAGATATAATTGGGTGTGATGAGCATACGGTGACATGAGGTTGCCAACACAAAAGAAACAGAAATTCAAGGTCTTGACAATATTACCTTCTTTGTGGCGAGAAAAGCAGTTGCAGTGGCCGACAAATGTTTTCCCGTTTCCTTCATTCGAAGTAACAAAATTCGTTCCGATGGGAGCATCATACATTGTCAATTGTTGAAATGGTTTGGTATTTACCAGTCAAAACTTATAAAATTTACCTAGCCTTTTTTCCACCTTTCGATTGATCTAAATCGTGGTGGTGAAACAGCTTATTATATTTTGCATCAAATCGGTGTAGCTAGGCGACATTTCCATCTCAATTTCTTCACGAAGCTGTAAAGTTTTTCAGGATAGAGCTCACATCTCCCAAAATTAAACGTTCCTTCGCTTTGCCCCAAAAGTGAATTCGAAGTTAAAAGGCGTTACCGGAGTTGTCCAAACGTAAGGAAATACACGTCAACGGGCTAACACCTAAGCAGTGTTTTACATCAAGTTTTTTCATCGATCTATCGGACTTTTTGAGCGCCGAAAAAACCTCTTTTTCAACTTCGCCGCATCCGTTCACACGGCCTAAATATTCAACACGCTATTTCTCTACCCTCGTTACATCTTTCTTCCTGATGACTCGAGGAGAACATACAGAGTGCTCTGGAATGAATAATATATCAACTATTAACTTAATTACACTGTCTTCGAAGCCCTACAGCATTTTTGATTGTTTCATAATTTATGCAGAGATCGGCACTAAAAAGAAGGACGACACTTTGAGAGGTTACATTGTTCTGCGGACACGGGCAATTTTCTTTTGACATTTTTAGCGACTCGAGTTTGTTCTGCAATCAACATACAAGGTTCAAGGATAGAGGATGCCATACAAATTTACTTCGCTATATATATTTAAGACCTCGATGTTGCGTGCTCTTGAGCACGGATAGCCGTCGGTCAAAGTTCTCGGTATTCGTATAAATATAATAAAGTAGATTCCACGAAGGACAGCGCGTTCGACATTATTATTTATTCTTTGCAATTACCCTTCTTTTTTTCAATATTTGTAACTGGTGATTACGCTTTCAGCGCAATTATTAATCGCATCATACGAGAACAGTTTGTGCATCCTTTTTCCAATTGAGGTCAACGCAGGAAGATGTTTTTAATTTCCGCTCAATATTCACCGGCTGTTGCGAATTTTTCAAAAGTCATTTCACCGTTATTGACCGGTTCTAAAGAATATTCAATTTTATTTCATACATTGCAATATCGTAACACAGGTAAGTTTCAGCCAGACACTCTAAACATGAATATCAATCGATTATCCGAATCTGCCGCAGAACTTCGCTCGTAAAATTCAATTCTGTGCAGTTCGCAGGAAAAAATAAATCCCAGTCAATAATTAGAGTCATTTTTCCCCGATAGATTTATTAACCCGTCCCTGAGTGCGTCGCGTGAGTCGTCAGCCTTCCGTCTGTCAGGGCAATTTATGCGTTTTCGATCCAGCAGCTAGTAATCTGATAAAATTAATTGGCTATCCCTATAAACTATCAGCGATTTAACAAACTGTTTGAGATATTCTGAAACGGTTCGCCTTGTTCGCGCTGAAATTTTCTCAAGGGCAAACGTCGGATTTCTCGTCGCGGTGTGATATTTTATGCAACACCGTTAACCCCGAATCGTAATGTAAAAATTTAATTCATTGCGTCGAATATGGCTGCTACACGAATACAATTTGACTATGCTTGAAAAATTGGTCATCATCTCGTTATTATCGGTTATGATCAAACAAAACCATCCACTTGAAATAGTGCCTATCTTAAACATTCCTACCGAACAACCTTCTTTCTTTTCCTAATCCCCTAATACAAAGTCAAATTGATTGCCAAACGTTACACCTGAAGACAGTGTTTGACAAGCAGTCTAACGAGTATAGAACGATTTTTATAGTTCCACAAATGAACGAGTGTTAAATACCACAATTTTCTCAAAGTCTCGAAAATTTCTCATAAAAGCTGCAATTACTTGAGAATCATTAAAACTATTAACCTCGTTGTGGTCTCATTCGCTTCAGCGTCGAAAAATCTACGTTAAATGATACCAAACACGCCTTTGTCTGCAAAACTTTGGAGAACACTAATTGTCCTACTCTTAAACCCACCCTCCTCCGCCTAAAATTGAGGTTGCGAGTTGGTCATAGAATTGCGCCATTGTTTGCAAAGAATAATTTTTGGTGAAAATTTCAAGTATGTGTGTCCTATAGTTTCCTCAGGAAAGTGTTGGCGACAGGACAAATTTTTATGATTGGAATTCAGACACTTCATGCCATGGGACATGAAACATCACATTTTGAGTGGGTTAGAATTTTTTTCTAGCGATAGCTATGACAAATAACAAACCATAACTGAATAATTACGACAAAACGAGGTACGATTCATTGTCTAACATCAATCCTTATTAGTGAATTGCATATCGATTATGAAAATCATGTAACTAAAATTATCTCAAATTACCAACAATTGTAAAACTCCCTGATCAATTACTGCTTATAAATTTGAACAATTTCTCGGTGCTGTGGTTTAACGCTATTGATGAGATTCCAAATTCTCGGAACAATGCAGAGCGTTGTGCTGACTGTAAAACTCGAGATGAATTTTCTGCAGTATTCAAGACTTCGTGAAAGTGGATAGGAAGGAAAAGGCAGAACTGTGGCCGGTGCATAATTCATTTCCAGAGGCGAAACGTTCACGAAAAGTTTAACTCTGAAGGCCTCTTTGCCGACATGCTCTGAAGCCTTTGCCTCAAGAACCGACTTCCTTGGCTTCAGTGCCTTGTAAAGAATGTATGATCCACTGATGTCCTCGCAGCCCTTTCCTTTTCGGCGAAATATTAACGAATCGCAGACGAGTTTCCGGAGTTCTTCTTGATGTCCCTTTTCGCCGGCCCATGAGGGTCGAACCGCGGATGAAATATATCCAACTTTCAACCGACGTGGGTTCGAAAAAACTGCATGAAGGGAGATTTTCTTGAGCTGTGCATTTTATCATGAACTGAGTTATCCCCTGAGCTCTAAAATTATCACCAGGATATGTGTTGCACCTTAGGATCGCGGGGTGGACACTTCCTCCTCTTCCTCTATTCCTCGGCAATATAACTATTTATTACTAAACCGTGGTTTTCCCCAATCCTGGTTGTAAAAATGCTCCACTCTCTGTCGACATTACCTCATCTGGTGTTAAATAGCTATCGGTGAAGGTATTTTTCATTTGAATTTTGACTTTAGTTGCGAGATAACGTATTCGTGCATCATACAGGAAAGTTCTGCTTCATTAAAATGTAAATTAGAATAATATTCGGCGAATGAGGCCTATACACTTGAACTTCTACACACTGAAAATCTAGGTGATGAAATTGAGGGGTAGAAGGAGCATCATCTAGGAAATTATCTACGTAATATGTGCGGAATCTATGTACGGAAAATTTTTAGTGAGCATAGACAATCTTCTAGATCTTGTTATACAAGTTACTGAATCCCTCCAAGTTCACGCAGTCGATCGAAAGCAAAATACGGTTCTAGAAAAGTGGTACACTAATGTCATATTCTAAATTTCTACAAAGAAACCTCATTACACCTATTTTGAGCATCAAACCCCTTTTTATCCTAGAGCGAATCCGATGGTACGGTTTCATTCTTTCTAGCGAAGAAATGTTAAAAACGCAAACCTCGTCGATAACCTTTCGATTCGACCCAAATTTTTCAAACAGCCCGACAAATATTTGTGCGTAGCGGAGGAAAGTAGAGATATAGGAAAGATCCGCCAGATGATGTTCGCGATGAGCAATTCTTTTAACCGACTTCAAACAAGGCGGAGGTTACTATGGTCGTCTAGCGGGATTTTTTTTTTTTTTTTTTTTTTTTTTTTCGGTATGTGTTGTCCACCGGCGTTCAGCTCCTGTACGTCCGATCGGGTTACTTTTTTTTTTGTTTGAAAGGGTTACTATCCAGGTAGGTCCCATAATTTTTTCAATTGAGAGCATCCAGTAGTTACGTCTCCAGATGCGGAGAAACGCCGGAAAACGTGATTTTCGCGAAAAAAGGAAGTTTTGACTTTGCAAGCTTATAACTTCTAGAATACTTGCTCGATTGTTTTGTTTCTGGTGTCATTTTGTTCATAATTTATCTGCCTACAAGAGCCTAGCTCCAATTTTTCGTTCGGCATTCTAATATAGCGTGTAGAGAAGAAAGTGTAACAAAAAACGTGATGCCAATTTTCACTTTTTTGAGGTTTTTCGGTCACCGTTCCCAACCACGTCGAGAAAAAAAATATGAACACTATTGCACTTGGAAGCACTTAGCTAGAGCTTTCTAACGGTGGTAAAAAATCAAGTTTAGGTGGCATAATAAGGGAGCAATCGATGTTTTAATGGACCTGTGTTTGAGACCTCATAACTTACAAACCAAAACTGTTTTTCCATCGTTTTTAAACTTAAATTGTTCAAATTTGAGTCTAGTTTACGTGATCCAAATTTCGTATTGATCGGACAAAACGTAGATACTTTTTAGGCCGTATTTCTAAAAAATTTGTTTCAAAATCACGTTTTTTGGACTATTTATGCTTGTAGAAAAAAAACTACGTTAGTCATAGCATTCTCGTTAGAAGATTTGAATTCAGCGTTAAATTTTCAATAAAGAACATGGTTTTGAAGGCCAAATAACTCCATTTTAATGCACAAACGTTTGGCGAATTTCTGAAATTTTGTTCGGATTCTCTCATTCAGTGTGAATGCGGATACGCTTCAGGAAATCATCACTCTATTATCGTTAGAGAAATAAAGAATGAGTGAATTGGTGCAATTCAGTAACCAGTAATGGTGTAGACAATTATTTGAGTTTTGATAGGTGTATCAATGGGATCAAAGTATCCGGTATGTTGACCAAGAGACCCAAATCAGTGGATGGATTATTCCAAACGTTCAAACTCACTCTCAATTAACATAATAACAATGAAAATAGTTAGGTAATCATTATACTTTGGAACTTCAACGTTCAACTGACTTATGAATTGAGCTTGGACGGTTAGTAGTAAGTGACAAGAACACAATAATGAAAGCTTGGGAAAATTCTGTAAAGAGAGCTGTCCATAATTGTAAGTCACTAAAAAGAGAAAAATAAAAAAAACTTTTTAAAAAAAAATAAAACCGACTTCAAAAAGTTTGTCTATAAAATACACTCTGAAAAGGAAAAAATAACAAAAATGTCCCAACTTCGCAACAACTCATTCGCCAACTACACATTTCAAGGACTACTTTACTACTCGTATTGACCTGACCACTTCCTGATTGATTGGATCACCTTCCCTAATAATATAAAAATTACTATTTCTCATTTCCCAAATGATTAAAAGATTTTCCTTTCACCTCTGAATTGCCTCCAGATTGATCATCTTTTGGAGTCGGCGCCTCTCTGGCAAAAGGACTACCCGATGGTTACAAATAAATATGAATTTACGATAAATTAGTAGGTGCCAGGTAATAAGTCTGGGTCTGGACGTAAAGATTATTAGAGAAATCTGAAATGGTTTTTAGGAAAAGGCGTGAATAGTCACCTTCAAATCGATATTGTTAATAATCAGTTCTCATAAATGCTGATTTGCTCTGTTCAAGAATCGTGAAAACTCATGATATTTATGTTCATACTACTGGTAATTCGGAATCTATAGGCTTCTCCAATGCAATATAAGAGAGGCGCCGACTCCAAAAGATGATCAATCTGGAGGCAATTCAGAGGTGAAAGGAAAATCTTTTAATCATTTGGGAAATGAGAAATAGTAATTTTTATATTATTAGGGAAGGTGATCCAATCAATCAGGAAGTGGTCAGGTCAATACGAGTAGTAAAGTAGTCCTTGAAATGTGTAGTTGGCGAATGAGTTGTTGCGAAGTTGGGACATTTTTGTTATTTTTTCCTTTTCAGAGTGTATTTTATAGACAAACTTTTTGAAGTCGGTTTTATTTTTTTTTATATACGATCGTATCAGTGAACGATTGCTTTTTGATTGTAAACTCTTATCGAATGGTCGAATCTATTCACGAAACCTGATCGAAGCATAAAGACGCTATACAGGAACACTTAGATGAAAGGCCGAAATGAAATGGATACACCTGAGTGAATAACGACCGTGAAATTGATTTTCAAAACGTGCCACCGGCTGTTCGGCGCTCTCTGGACGTTCAGAGGAAACGTTTGATATTCGGACGAGCGAGTTGTGAGGATAGCCGATGGAAACAAGCGGATGGAAGGCGGTAATTGCTCCGAGGTAGAAAATATTTTATTGGCGTTTGTGAAGGCAAAGTGTCCCACCACCGGCGTTGCGGCTCAGAGCGCTCTTGAATAAGGAAGCCAACCGGTAATGAAACCTTTTTCAAAAACGCCGCGATCGTAAATAAAGATCATTTTTTCTCCATTTTTGTTTTTCTTCGTATGCCCCTTCCACCGGAATCGTATTCCTTGGCGCAGGCCCTCCCTGTGTGAGTACTGATGGAGCTGAAGAGGAGAAAAATTAAATCAATTAGCCGTCAATAAATCAGAATAACCACTTATTAGAGCGTTCGAGCTGAATGTATCCCGGTGGGCATGAGGCAGGTTCTCGCATCAGAATTTATGCCGTTTTGAGGTAGATCCCTTGGGAATCAAGCTGCTCTATGATCCATCATTAACCCGCGTCTGCCCTCCAAGCCGACATACATCCGAGTCTAAGAATCAGCTGAGCTTCGCGTTTCTGCAAACAGAAGAAACGAGTGTAATTCTTTCATTATTTTCGTAACGAAACGTGAAGCCAGTGCTAAATAAAAAATAAACAGATTAATAGAGAAAAAAAAATAAGAAGAAGAAAAATGCCGAAGTCAATACTGGTAAAGCGTACCGAAAAGGTTGAGAACATAAATATGCGAATTTGTTATTTCTCCTTAAATAAACCTTGAAATTTTTCGAACCTCCCACAGTGATCAATATCTTCCACATCGTAGAGCACAGCTAAACATGATTGAAAGGCGAACGTGATCACAGGATATCACGGACCGGAATCCAAAATGGCGCCACTAGAGCGGCGTCCACCCTCTAATTTATTATAAACTGACTACTAATAGCCCGACACGGTGTAATTTATAATAGGAATAAATAATATTGATGTCCAACATGACCACTGGTCTCAAACAGGCCTCCAGTGGATCGTTTCGCTCTTTATGGTCTCAATTCGACGGACGTCGATTATTGAACTGCCGAAACTTCACCTAGGCTGTATTATTGAAAAGCGGGTTGTAAATATTCGGAAGAAGTTACGATTCCTGATGAGACAGAAGAAAAATGACCGGAGCATTCTAGAAAATCACAATGCTACAACTATCCACATTTGAATAATTAGACTAGAATAGTATATGATTTATTTTTCAGTCAATCTTTAATCGCCTGTATTTGTAAGGTAGACTTGACTTTCGTTCAACAACCTTTCATCATTGGACTTTTAGAACAATCTCTATATATCTTTGAACTCTGCTGAGTTGATTATACTGTCTCTATTCTTGTCCTACTGTTTTGTAACAAGGTGTTTGTATGATATAACTACATCATGTGTAACAAAAAATTATTATACTATTCTTCCCTCATTCAAAACTCACACTAGCCTGACTGTTGTCGGTCTCTCGCTCCTTTTCGTAGTCGTCCTCGATTATGGAACTCTTGCTCACGTACTGGCCGATTCGAGTGGAGTTGTTACAATTCGGTTGCGAATGGCTCGGCTCCAGTTGGAACGAAACGAATTTCGAACGAAGCCGACACGAGTAGCGGCCCAAGATTGTATTTCCAATGCTTCGCAATAGCGCCTTCGAGCACGTAATGACAAAAATGGCAGGGAATTCGGTCGAGAACGTTGTTTTCGATTGTTCCAAGGTGTTTGACGGATGCAGATGGATAAACGTGACGTGACACCCTCAAAATAGCTTGACCCGTAGCCGCCACTGATTAGAGGGAGAACAACCAGCGACGACGGTGTACACCTTGTACCAACTACCCTTCTCAGCTTTGGTCTGTGTGGGAACGGAGGCCCACCAAGTAGCCAAAACGCAACGGCACCTCGGCACGGCAATGGAAAAGAGTCCTTTCTCAAATTAATACGGGAAGGCCCAGACCGAGCACGTAGTTGGTAATTGTACATTACGAATCTTTGACGGTGCTATGGGACCACTACGCTACAGAAGTGAAATGAAGGCCACTGCTTCTGGCTCGGGAGACTGACGTGGCGTTTGTTCCCATCGGTGTCTTCTTCACGAAGATATTCTCTGATTAAAGATCCGGCGGAATGTCGTGTAGGTGGATAACGGACTTTTCCGAATTGCCAAGATGATGATCGCAATATCAAATTATTCAGACAATCAATCCGTACATTGCATCTAGCTCCTTCAGATCCAACTCTGGGGAATGTCTTACTGTCAGGTCATGTAAGATAAATTATAATCAAAATTTCAATGTCCCTGATAGAAATTTACCTTTTCAATTCATGTTAAACTGATGAAATCAACTTCCAATTTTCTAAAACATAAAACTGAATTAAGTAGTGTTCAATTGTTTGCTCTAACTGCTTCAAGAAGAAGACCACGACCTTTTAATACTTATCTCGTTCAATTTTTTATGCAGTCTTCCAAATATTCCTCTATTATATTCATGATTATATCCATTATCACTTTGTTGGAGGGAACGTCATTAGCTTACATGCGTACTACACTTGTTAACATGTACTCCACGTTCATATTATCCCCATCTAAGCCAACATATACGCTGAAAAACGAAAAATTTACCTAATTAATTTATCCATCGTTGTCAACTAGTTTTCATTATTCTGATCAGAAGGCGTCTTCTCATCATATCAAATAAAATTGGTAATCTTTCCAAAAGGCGAAAGAATTGAACGTCAAAGTCGTCTACAGTCTCTACAATTGCATGCAAATGGACAAATAATAAAGATTGAGATAGAACCAATCGGCAAGTACTTGAAGGAGATATAGTCTTTTACGGTTATGTGTCACCTGAAAATACTTGACTCATCTCACACCTCCATCATCGAGATTTGAAACCCGTATTTCGAAGCCCGATCGGTCTTCATCGAATGTACGTCCCATTTGAATAATTACTCTATTGTTGCATCTTGACAGTAAGAGCTCTTTTGAGTAGAGGTAGACTATTTATATACAGCGACGCATAGGAGATATCCAGATAAGGAATGGGAGACGATGTGAAGAAACGTGATGGCGCAAGTGTTACTTATACTGTATTGTTTGACAGCAGGTTTTGTATTCGAAAGAGAGTTTCCTTTTGTTTGCTACAATAGTTTTTTCCGACCTTTCATGGAATGCCTCAACTCCGCAGCCACGCCCAGAGCTTTGCGCATATGGCGTTTTTTGATTTTATATTCTGTTTTCAACTAATTACTTTCCGCCCCAACGTTACCTTTCCGTAAGCTGTCGTGCGGTTTTAACGCCATGTTTAATAAGAGTGAGGGATGAGTTGAAAATGGTCCCTTTGGTGGTCCCAGACGTGAGGAGCAGATTGTAAACCAAGATGAAAACACTTTAGAGAACCCATCGTACAAAATGTTAAGATGGACGAGGTCCTGAAAAGAACCTGAGCTACCGCATTATTCAAAAACTTATTTTGCATATGTAGTAGAGGTGGTTGGTATTATGTTCGACCACAAGTTACAGATGTGCAGCCTCCGGCTTTTTAATACCGCATGTATATGTATAAGTAGAGTTTCCACAGTGTTGAGGAAAAATGGGGCGACTCATTTGTTCTTCGCCTGTCGCCTCACTTTCAAAAGTCTGTAGCTCTTATTTGTCCGTTGGCTCAGAACTCAAGCGGTCAACAATGTAATTTTTCAAATAGAGATTAGATATAGATTTTTATCAGAGTTTTACTGATAGCTATTATTAATCAATGTTCCTGTTGATTTATATTACTCGCAACGCTTTCAGCATGGTGACATTGCTCTCTTCCTACAATGCATTTTCAAAATTGCTTAAAACTGATTCCAATATTTCTATTCAATGACCGCAACTCTGTCCTCGGATAATGTCAATAATCAAGCTACGATATTTAGAAGGTAAGTCATTTTACATCTTCTCGATCTGCCGAATAATCCGCCCAATCTGACGAATCAGAAGCTGGTGGATCGCCAAGTTGATGGAACAAGATACTAAGCAAATGCAAACGTACAGCTTAGGCGCCGTGCAGATGGTTTCATACTGAAAGCCATTTATGCGTAGGGTGCGTGTATAGGAATCTGAATCTTCCCTTTGCATACATTATTGGCAATCGGCGAGGTTCGGCCGAGTAAGTATAGTGTTGGACACTAAGTCTACTTGAACCTTTGATGTGGAACGGCCTCCGCGTCACAGGTGAATCTCATTAAATCGGCATTAGCTCAGAATTATCCTTCGATATCCAGGATTACTGTGACTAATTTCAAACCCGATGCAAGATCTAGGGGTTTGACTAATTTCCAAGCAGCAGTGCTTGTTCTTCAAATGAAGTCTTAGCGCCTCGGTCGATCCTCTCAATTGCATCCAGCTAACGAACATGTGAACATCTGTATCTGCAGTTTATGTTACGAACTGATTTTTCTTGGCTCAGTACAAAAGATCGCTTGGATTTTACCTAGTTACTACACACGTTTCAGAATATCATGGGCATATAAAGCAAAAATATATCCAGCTTTATCAACCAGAATATCGACCTCAAATATTTTTGGCCGAAGAAATGATCGATGTTTCGCTGGTACTGCCCCAATCCATCAAGTTGTGTACACGTTTGCTTTAATGCTAAGTAAAGAAGATGAGCTTTTGCTTCCATCTTTTGTCAGAATACATGAATATTATTTTTATATCAATATTGACATAATCTTATATGGTGTGATTTGTATACTTCTTCTTTTAAATGAATTTTTTTTAAATGATTTATATTCATTTGAGTTCGAGGCACTCTACCTCAGTTTCGTCATGACTAATTAACAACTCTTCTTGAAAGGTAGTTTTCTCTATGCTTTTAATTATTTAATTTTTTATTAGCTTATCTATATTACAACACGTCGATTTCACTTATTTAAGTGTACCTAGTCTATGAGGGAATGACATCCGTTTTGAATTCAAAATAGTTTACTTTTATGCGTATAAGCTATAAATTAGTGTTTTAGTATTTAGTTAGTATGGGATCGATGGCAAACAATCTAATATAATGTTAGTACGAGAAGAATCATCTTTAGTAGTTATTGAGGCCCCAAAGAACATACTCAATGAAATCAGAACTGTTTTTGCATCTGCTTCAATAAAATAATGATGCGGCAAGTGCTCACGAGACCTTTTGATAATTTATATCTCGCACAGTAGTTCTTTCAATACGAAATTTTTCCGTGCACGGAAGCCTTCTTCACAAATAGCATTATTTTCAAAAGCCCAATCATTTCGTGATCAATTCTTTCGCCAAGTGTAAGCTCTCATCATTGATCATCTCTTCTGAAGAAGAGCATAAAAATTAACATAACGATTTTTTCAAAGGTGGTCAATCGAGATCAATGCCGCACTCTAATTATAACTAATTCGCCAAATTAAGAGGCTCGTTCGCATGACTATGTCGCTGGGCATCGTTTTCAAGTCCATCCAGGCACGCAGCTACGCCAAATCGAGGTCTCATTCTTTGTTGTCAAATGTATTTGAAACGAATATAATCCAATCATTTTATAATGGTTTGCCGACAAAGTCTGTCCGAAGGGCTTGAAAATTGACGGACCTTTTCATTAAACCTCAGTATTTGGTGCCTGTTAACTAGATGAATTTGATACTTGCTCGAAGAGTATGGACAGTAATAATATTAACTGATGAAAATGACAAACTGAATTTTCAAGCTGCTGCTTCCGGACAGAAATTCAGTAAACATCAGTTACTATTGACATCAAAATATACGCCAGAGGATCGACATGTTGCTTGAATCCGACTCCAAACAAAAAAAAATCCCATCTCCATTTTGGAGATCCCACAAAACATGGCACCTCATCTTTTGTTAGCTAATACACCGAACGTCAACCTCGGCGAACGGGCGTAGTTCACAAAGAGGCCGAAAGAAATCATAACCTCCTGCCGTGAAAGGGACCAAATTAGCTACGGATAATAGGGGAATAGAGATTTTATTGAATTTTTTCAACTCGGTTCAATGGAAACAGAAAACCCAGACGAGTTAGTTGTATAATGAGAACTCGTCACGGAAAAGCACGAAACGATGAACTAGGTATCATAGAAAATTCGTAGCAGCACAATAGTCAAGGTCAGTGGAACAATAGTGATCTGGACCAATCAGTAAAAGGAACCGACAGACGAACACAATAGAACGAGGAAAACGAATCATTTTTTGACTTCTGGATAAAAGCAGATGCGATTGACGGTGGGAACCTCGACGATACGAAACTAGATAATTAAGCATTACTTTCCGAATACTAGCGTGCTTCGAACGACCGCCATTATAAATACGTGATTCGGCAAACGCACCTTCCTGAAAGATGTGAGGAACCATTTTTTACAATATACCTACTTACTTACCACTATATTTGTAGTCAGATTTCGGGAGGCTGATTTTGCCTGCGGAGTTTCAAAGATATTACTAAAATTGCTACCTTATTTGAATTATGATTATAATTAACAGTTCGGTTCGTCACGGTACCGTTTCTCGACGAGGCCTATGAAAATGGTGGAAAAGCCAGTTAAACGAGTTCGTTAACCGATCGTACACGAACCTATTTGAAGGAACACGTTCCAAAATTAAATGCGTTATAAGCCCTGCTCATAATTTAGGGTGAGCTAGCGAAAAGAAACCAGAAAAACGCATTACCCTATATTTGAGAAAATCTAATATGCCTTCTGCTTTACCTACTTTTCCAAAGAGGCAATCGATTTTTCACGACATCAAACAATAATAATTCATAAACTTGTGCTCGTGGATAAATAACAGTGCTGTAAATCTTCCCTCGCCGATAAAAGAAATCGCGCACGATAAAATGTAATGACATGTTAGGTAGTAAGAAATTAGAGAATAATTCAATTCACGTCGAAAGTCGGCCGTAAATGCTAGGGTGAGAGCGCGATTATCCTTTGGACTTCATCCTTTCAAATCAGCGTTTAAGAAGCACTAAACGGTAGGCGGAGGGGATGTTGGACGTTGAGGTCTAGAGGAGGGGAAAGCTGATGGAATTACGACCTATTAGATAATTAGATTAGAGCGGGATGAGACTGTAAAGGGGTCATCGTCGTAGTCGTCATACAGAGATGAGATGGCAGAGTATGGCGTGCCTCAGGCCAGAAAGGCACAAGTGATGCGTGAGCTACATCTACCCCTTGACTTGACCATCCGACCTACCTACAAACGGCTTGTAGACCATGGAAATACTGTGCGCAAGAGAGACGGAGGTTACATGACAGACTGAGAGCTTGTATTCTATTAAGAAGGGAGCCCGTCGGCCGTAAACTACGTAGAGCTTCACACTCGCGAGATTCACACACACGAGCGTCATTTCACGCTCGAACACATCAAACTTATAATGCGTGTACTCGCTACGAGCTTATTCAGTGTACACGTACGCACACATCCGATGAGTCTCTCTTCAGCGAGTTCAGCGTCAGGGAAACTTACTAGGGTAATTGAAATGAGCCACCGACCGTACCTTTGTAGCCTTGCTTACACACTATCTACACGTATCGAGAACATAACGATAATCCAATCACAAAATCACACTAGCATCAGCAAAAAATTGTTCGCGAATTTCGGTTTATTAATAAATAATAAACTATCGCAAACAATTTTACCAACCACCCCTTACAAATTTTGGTTTCAAGTGTCAAAACCGGAAATGGAAGCCAGATCGCTACCTCAATTTGAAGTGCATTCCAATTCGAGTTATAGACGATTTTTGAGCAATCAAGAGCTTCGAAATAATTATTTGACCAGAGATTTTGTAAAGCCATAATAATCTACAATACCTACTCGATGGATTGCTCGTCACTCTCTTCCACTACACCAATTATGCATCAAATAGGTGTGCCCTACTTCAGGATTTGTTTCCACATCTATTTTCATAATTTCTATAATTGTTTCAAAATTATTGTTGAAGTTGAAGCTAAAAAAGATGTAAGATACTAGATAAAAATCGAATTTAACCCAAATTAGGAAATCGTGGGATCTTCAAACGGAAATTGGTTCATGTAAAAACCTTCAAGAACCAGAGACGTTCAAAAGTGGTCCGATATTCAGCTTTCCTACGCTGTCGTAAATTTTATTTTTACAGGGGAAAACTTCGATTCAATTAGCATCGACCTCGTCGACGGCTATTGACAAGTACATGAATTATTATATTCCTCAGTAGTTGAGAAGTGTTGAGCGTTTACCCGAGTTTCACCATGGCGGCCGTGTTGCCATGGCGGGAGTATTATGTAGGTCTACATTCCGCCGAAATGAGATGCTGTTAGAACCTCCAATCAATTATTTGCGGCGTTTTGTTTCAACGACGACATTACCATAATTCCATTCTCTTAGAGTTTGTAGATTCATATTTTTATTTTAAAAATTTTTTATTTAGATTCATAACCGTAGTTTCGCCTTTCCATCGAATTCGATAAACCCACGTCCGTTATGTAATTTAAAATTATTCCGCCTGTTAATTCTCAAAGTTTTTCTTTTTGCTCGTTCAACATGAGGACCAATTGGATGCGAATCTCCAAGAAGAACTCTTCCTTCCATCACATCTACCTCGTGGAATGACGTTAAATATTTGATGAGCCAGCTAACGGAAAAGGCCCCCGGCCATCTCCAGCTTTCTCTCTTTTCCTAACCGCCATTTACTACTGCAAGGTGCTTTCTTTCCTAACCTTGTTACTTACCCCGAGAGGTCGCCCTTCTCGTCTCTTTGATTCCATTAGCAGAAACAATCTCAGAGGCCAAACGCCCGAACGTCGAAGAGGGAAGACGTACCTGTCCACCGCACTTACTCGCTCACGACAGGCGCCATCTTACGTTCTCATCTGATACTTTATTTACTTGTTTGCCATCTCGTACCTTTTACACCCACACTTTTGTCCCTTTCCTCTGACTACTGTCCTCTGAGATTTGCCCTTATTGTGTTTTCGGCTTCGGTTATCCG
Organism: Tupiocoris notatus; assembly: GCA_037159825.1. Taxonomy (NCBI): domain Eukaryota; kingdom Metazoa; phylum Arthropoda; class Insecta; order Hemiptera; family Miridae; genus Tupiocoris; species Tupiocoris notatus. The sequence continues at coordinate 8,834 of JASJUZ010000569.1, read as the reverse complement.
CCTATCCTTCCGATTCAATCACATCTCCGACCGCTTTCGATCAAAACGACGGTCCACGAGAGATTTACCTGGTATCGCTATCTTTGAACATTCTCATCAATGTGCACTCTTTCGTGGGATTAGATTGAATGATACGATTGAGAGAAAATTAAACTTACTGAACGAGAGTGTGGAAATTTCAATCCGAAACTGTGTTGAGTGAATCTAAAGTCTTTAACTTCCTCTTCATCCACCTCATTTCATTGAATTTTCTTAAAGTCAGATCAAAATTGTACTACTTCTTTTTTTTTTATTCCCCTGGTTAGAATGATTTATTGTGTAAAAATGTAAATTGGGCTTGCCCGTAAATATACAAATAAATAAATAAATAAATCGGTTGATATCCAAGAACAAACGAATCGACGGCTGCAGAGATTCAGTATACAAATCGCCAATAAATGGCAACGGAGAACGCCGATTGATACTTTTATATCTTAACTCAATTTTTGTTCTCTTGTAAAAATCGAAGTTATTCACGAACTTCAAAAATAAAAAAAATTAAATTTTATTTATTTGAGCGTTTCCGAAAAACTGCGCGCCATCGTTGGATTCTCTTCGCCGTTTATGAACTGTTTATTAACACATTATTTACTATATTACGCCTGGCATACCAATCACGTCGACTTCTTCACGGTCGGTATTCCCTTTCAGTTATCGATGTCTTTAAACAGCGCCGATTTCAATACGGAACGTACGAAAGGACCCTTCGTCTTTCCTACGAGAAGGTGGTAGAAGATTTGAAAAATATCAATTAAGTAGGGTGGATAGGAGCGGCGGGGTGGGATAATGACAGACTGGCAGCACGCCCTGTAATCACGCGGTACCGACAGATCCACACCTTTGTGGGGCTCCCTCCGGGCCAGGAGCGGGGCTTTTTTCTCTCCTCTCACAAGTACGTAGTGGGAGAACCCGCCCAGACTATCTGAAGTCCCGGCATTCAAAGAGTTATCCCTTCAGCTTCAAGGCATTCGTCTCGAGGAAGGATCTTGCTCTTGTGCCTGTACGAACTCAAAGGGGGCGGCTTGTCAATCTCACACCACTCACAACAAACTAATTTATCTAAACACCTCAGCGGCCTCGAGGCTTTTGATGAGTTGCCTCCCTTGCGTGACTTCCTGTTTTTATTTTTCGGCTTTGAAAAAAAAATCCTTTTGCCGAAAATCATTTCGAGCTCGTAGGCCGCTCCGATTTTGTCGGCTTCGCCTAATTTTCCATTCGGGCCGATTGTTAGAGGTGAGTTTTGATTTTGCAATGGTAATCCGGACGCGTGTTGTTACGTGTTCGGTTGCCAGCACACACGTTTCGAAATCACCGACGGTATTGGCAGCCTTAAAACGTCAAATCGACTAAAACTGAACGATTTATATAATAGGTAGAATTGTCAGACCAAGGTTGCTTGTTGGTGAACATTTGAAGTATGTAGCTTCAATAGTTTCTTCAGAAACATATTGACGGTGGACGGCGGACCGCCAGAAATGTTTTCATTCGATATCCAGATTCTTGCAAAGTAAATCATCAAATTTTTGAAGAGTTATATAAAAGGTTTTTTGTGAGCCATCACAAAGAATTATTATTGGCTATTTAACCAAAATCTTGACATCAGATCAAGAGAGCTCAACCGATATCAAACTGGCAACCTCAATCTTGTTTGCAACAAAGGGTCAGGTAGACATTGTAGTAGTCATTTGAATATCAGTGAATGGGTAAGAAATGGAGTGCAAATATGATGATTTGCCTAAACATGTTGTCCGCTGTCACCGGAACATGGCCTAGGGCCTAGGCGATGGACATGAGCGGCTTCAGTCCACTGACACCTAAATCGTGAATTTTGTTCGAGGCCCCCTTTCCACCTGAACGTCGATGTGATGTATTCCTTGCGGCTGCCAAATACTTCAGCATTGTCACCTCCTGCACTAGGAATAGGGACGTGGGCGCCATCCTCCATACCTACGAATCCTGAGAATCCAGCCTTTTGAGGAGAAGTTGACTTGGTTCTTTCCACCTGTGTACTACTTGGTTAAGAGACATACTTGTGAGCATTGAAATGCCCGATTTTCTGACACAGCCTTTCTGATACTTAATACGATAGACTGTCACTTGACTCAGCACCCAACCAGTTGCGAATTGTGACACAATAAGGTGAACGAAAGTTGCCCCGAATAACTTTCGCTGAACCTAGGAATATGGAATTTGAACCACATCAAATTATCTCAACTAAATATTGTATTCTTCATACACAATCCTATTGTGGGCTGCATATTTAATGAAAACACTACATTCAACTTAATAAATGCTAGAGAAATTCGTCGACTGTGACAAATAAAAAGATTGGCTGTCGACCCCAACTCCCTTCATTGCTGAGGCTGTGACACCGTTTCATTCGCTGTAAGGTGCAATTAGAGAGCGGATCCGCAGTCACGGAACAGCGGACGATGAATCAAGCGCTAGACGAAACACGGAACCAACCATCTCCGAAACGAAGGTAACTGGTAACTGGAGATTGGGTCGGTTGGACTTGTAGGGAACTACGGCGAGAGTTTGAAAACTCAGGTAGCACGTACTTGCCTGAAGGGTTGGTACGTACCTAGACACCTACCAGTTCAAAAACGATACTATGTACCACTCACACTATAATCCTCAGTGAGTCTATCTAGCCGCCTTGCGTCTCTTCACGTTTTATATGAAATGAAAGCCGCGGTCAATAATTGCACTTCCCTCAGCCCGAAGTGGTTCTTACCGTCTCTTTCGTCTGTTCATCAACACATCCCTCAATTTTCAACATAATCACCACAGAGGTGATCTTCTGTGATACTCAAATTACTTTTTGAAGATTATGAAATGGGAATATGGCTACCAGAACCGATTACAGAAGCCGCTACTGGCACTAGCTTCTGGAAGGAAGGAGGATCTTTCCCTTTACTTCAATATAGTAATTATAAACTTACAATGGAGTCAATAAGGATTCTATATTACGTCAAATAGGAAATAATTTGCGCGAGTAAGGACGTGTATAATACCTATATTAACTACCGTTTATAGTTTAACAATGGCAAGGAATCAATAAAGAAGATGGTCCAAACGCAATATGTTCATTCTGGAGCTAATTCGCGCACATTTTTTGTTAAGTATTTAAGATAATGTTTTTCTTTCTTCTATATATTTTTTTTCGATTACAGAACGAAGGTTTTTTGGCTGGCGCTCACAGCCAGTATCTAGAAAAACAAAACTGAATTTAGAGTTCGGAGGATTTGAATTAGTTCAACAGTCCCAAATTTGAAAAACTGGTATTTTTTGAAAATATGATCCTGTTAATATAAATTACGAATTGAGTGCAATTGGGTGGAAGTGCTTAAAAAACCGGGATAGTAATGTGGCCTCAATAACAAACATAATCAGGCACTCGTATCTATGAATGACTTGACTACATGGTACAACTACTAAACTGTTTGGAAAGGGAGGTCAATTACAATTTTTTTACCAAGAATTTTGATAAATGGTCGGAACCCGCGTCATTATTTCCAATTCGTTACCGTTTTCGTGATGAGTACCTGATAGAGAATAGTAGACATGAATTTTTTTCAGGAAACTTGAAGTAAGTATCCGTCAAAAAACTTAGTTCCTTAACCTTGACACAAAACCGACATTCGTGGCGGTTTGCTCTCTTGCTATATTGGGTCATTCATATACTAGATAAGTGCCTCATGATATTAAGATATTACTTAATGATATAAAGACCACATTACTATCACGGTTTTATAAGCCTTTCCACCCAATTGCACTCAATTCGTAGTTTAACCGTATCAACTGTCTTTTGTAGCGGCTAGCCAAGAGGTGACATTACAGACCGCATCAAAATTGAAATTATGCACTATTTAGCACTTATACTCAAGTCGATTTTTCGCTCAAGATCATGAAGTCCGCAAGTTTGATGATATCCTATATACTTTAATGTAGTCGCGTTATGTTGAAAAAATCTTGTTTAATCCGGCAACCCTTCCCCTACAATGATCATTTTGTGGTTTTAATCAACATAACCATTATTAGCTATTGGCTTCAACAGGATGTTGAGAACAGCACATGAAAAAACTAGTAATTGCCGGACGTAGCAATCACATTATCACAGATGTCTCGTACACTTGCACTCCTCTCAAGTACTGCGCTCTGTTCAACATTCACGTAGTCAATACAGTTTTCGTTTCACTTAAAAGAATAGAAACAATGGATAGCGAATCGACGGGAAAGACATATGCTCAATGACAGTTGTTGAAAGACAATGGCGGAATTAATTCAAGAACGAGCAAAGGCCAATAATTGATGATCTGAATGCAACGTCGAGGCCGGCAACACATGTCAGTAGGTGTGGACTCTTCCTTCGCCACTGAAGGTAATTAATTTTCAAATCATCCTTTGCATGTGATCAATATTGGATGTCAACTTTTGAAAAGAAACCTTTGAGCTCAACGACAATAGATGCTTCTTTTGTATAATTTGACAAAATATTTTGCCTTTGTATCTCACTTCACAAAGCCACTTTTTTAGGATATTGGACAACACATTTATGGATTGGAGGCGCATACTCTGCGTCTCAACTTCCGTTATTAGCAGCAGAGTTACACTGCAGTTGCCATCATCAGGGTTAGTCCAGTAATATTAAAACATTGTAATCGTAAAAAAAAAATGCTTACCAACCTCAAAAATTCAAGGTTTTTACATTTCAAGGCAAGTGAATTGGAATAAAAAGGCTCGCTGCTAGCAGTTTTTGGAATATCAGACCCAAATAAATCTACCATAAAACAAGGTTATTTGAGTATCTTTGCTAGCGTAGTCTGAGTCAACAAAGTAATCAACTGACGGCTGAAGAACGTGAACGGAGAATAAAACGAATAAAAAGTAAATGAAGAGGATCGTCTACTTTCTAAATTAGTACATCCTAATACATCCTAAAGTCATCGAGAAACCAACTAAGCCTTCAGCTTCAGTTAAGATGTACCTACTTGCCCCATAACAGAACGCTTTTAGTCACCGATAGAGCTTACATTGAGAGCAAGAGAAACCGGTTGGCGGTCGGACTGTCGGTCGACATCCCGAATGAATTATCGGAAGTTGGCCGCGTTTTGACCTCTGAACTCCTCGCAGCTTTATCTCCGCGAACGGACCACCTTTTCGAATGGCAGCCATTGTCCAATCAGAAACATTAACCTGTCACCCGGTGGCCGCCAAGTAGAGATTTACCGCAATGCATACATCACCGGGTCCCTCGGCTTCCAGCACAGAAGTATTCACTTGATTTCTGTTTTTCATCCTTCCCTTTTCGGGGCTGTTTCCTCTTTAGCATTTCTACGCAATATTTCAAACGGAACGATAAGAAAGGCATCTCCATACGGTCGCAACTATCGATGTCGCCGGAGTTACCACTGACGTAATGCACACAATTTACCATGCGTGAAGCTATCTAACATTGGCTAGTTTTAGTGCATTTTGAGTTTTTTGAAAACTCTAACATTTAAGTGTTCAAAAAAACTAATGTGCAAAAACTCACTATTGAATATACATCTCCAAAAGCGAGTGAAGTAGAAAATTAAATTATATCTAAGGACTTCTATTGGTTTATTATTCAATAATAGTCCAGTGTAATCGCTCACGAAAAACATTCTAACCCCTCAAAATTATATTGTTTTACGTTTCAAGGTAGGTATGTAGAATCCGAATTTAAAAAAAAAGACCGTCCGCCCTCAACTCCTTTTTGAGGAATCTACAAGACCTAATTGAAATATTCACCAAAAATCATCTCTATTCTTAAGCCAAACCACTACCTCAATTTCAAATGTATTTTTGGGGGTTTCAAGGGGGTATATGTATTTTCCCGGGTTTTCGAAACATAGCTGTGTTTGATATCAATTTATATGGAGTTTTTGGCGCTAATTCGAATGAGGCCATTACGGATTGCTAACTAAGAGCTTTCTATAGGCACGTTCTTCAACTTTCGAGTCCGTAGGTAGCTGCCCGCAGTTGACATCAGTTCCCTTCATTTCTACACAATACGTTTACGAAAGCGGTATTTCACGGTGGTTGCCAATCGCAGGCTCAGCAAATTGAGGATCAGTCGCCAACTGAAAGTCACGCTTGGTGAAAATCCCGTTATCTGTGCCGACTTCAGCACCACTATCTGCGGCAGCTACTGATTGTCGCGGGGGTCGTCAATTTCCTTCTCGCGGGATGCGGACGAGTTGAGAGTAATGATAACAACCGGCCCCAGACATTTGCGGTCCCCGCGGCTGATGAAGTCGTTGTGGCAACACGGAGGAAGCGAGAGGACCTCAGGCTGGGCGCAGAAGTGAAATGTTTGACCGCAGAATAATGTAATATGTCGTAGAGAAGCCTGCCCGTACCCTGCCCGTCGACCTCCGACCAAATGAGCACCATTTAGGGGTCCAACTGAGGTCAGACAGATGTCCAGTTGACATCAATCAAGTTTCGCCGGCCATCCAACCCTTTAAACGTACAGTGAGACTGACCCCTTTGGGTCATTTAGCTCTAGCAACTCCGTACATGCCTTCTCCACGTGGATTTACAACTGAATTACCAACTATCTCATTAACGGAGGGACTCCCATCTCACGTCCTCCTTTGTTACTCATCCCGTAGAACTCTGACAATTTGACAGATTTACGGCACTGCACTCTGACCCAGACAATTCGCCGCATAAATCCAGTGACGTTGGTTTTGAATGAAGCGGCTCTCATAAAATAGAATGAAATTTCGATGTAAACATTTTTCAATGGAACTTTTTCCCAGCAGCTGCTTCACAATACGAGTGAATGATTGTTTATTTTTTTAATGGCACCGCTCTTTATTAAAGTTACGGAAAGATACCTATAGTTTCCAATTTTTACGTCTCTGCATGTGACGTAACGCGTCAAGAACTAAACGTTTTTCCAGAATATTGCTTTATTTGGTTTCGTTTGGATTATTCTACAATCAATTTTTATGGTCGCCCAAAAAGTCGATAAATAGGCTTCTCTCAAAATTTGAGATGTTGCGTTTCAAAGATAGGATCCAAATTATCCGAATCCAAATAAGTAATAATTTCTGTCGGTCTGCCAAAAACTTATTTTTTTATTCTTGCAGTTATTGTTTTAGGGCAAAAGTATTTTTTCAATGCAGAATGTATAATTTTCTTTTCATTACATTAGCCACTATTATTGTCAAAAACTTCAAGCCTGACTGTCTCGCTTGATATTTTCATTTTCCAGAATCTTTCCTCGTGAGGATGGGACAGGCGTCAGTAGAATGTACTCCTCAAAAGACGATCATACGATCAGTCGTGTGGCTCCCTCTCTTGAACTAGAACATCCAAGAGTACACGTATGATGAAGCTACATTCCTCGAGGCTACATCCTTGGCTGTCGGAATAATTCAAGAACAATCCTCTCCAGAAAAGACAACGGTGGTCTACTACTACACGACTGCCGCATCCTTCTTCCGTGCGTCTCCGAAGCTGTAAACCCGGCTCGACATATAAAGAGGACACTCCTGTCTTGGTCCATTGCGACCCCCATTAATTTTGAATAAGCACGGATTCAAACTGCTTGTGAAAGTTGGATGATACTCAGCGGGGCGCACAGAAATTTATTGCGCGTGCGCTTTGGTAGGGAACAATGATACCTCTTGACTCTGTGCACCTGAATCTGTATCAAAAGTGAATGAGGAAGACGTGCATCCCTTAAGGGGAGTATTGGGTCATTGCGAAGAAAATAGAATAGCGTAACGCATGGTCGAAATAAAAGATTATCATGGATGAGATGAGAAAATCAGAACATTTGGAGTAAAATATGTTCAAGAATAAAATGGTTGATTTTTTTTTTTAATTATGATATTCCTGCGTAAGGTTGGAATTTCATCCGGTGTTAATTTTTTGAGGACTTGTCAAGAAGTGAGAGGCAGTTTCTGAAGGGGTTTCAAGTAAAACTTTGAGTAAGCGATTCAGTTTACAACAGTGAAACTAACAGCCAGAATTTGTCATCGAATCACATTTACGAAGTAGGGGTTGATGCGGAGAAATTCACCATCCATTCTCATCCATCCCATCATAATGATAATAAAGCGCTTTCGCCTCCTTGTGCATCATTATAGGATTATTAATTTTATTTTTCAATAGAACTTTTTCAACAGCTGCTGCACTTAAAAACAGAAATCTCCAAATGTAGAAAAACGGTCGAGAAAAATGCGCAAACAGCAAAAAAATTATCTTTCGGCGAGTGATCAAGCGTCAGGTACATGCCGTCACGAGCGCTTCAAACCCTTGTGCAGTCAAATCCGTTCAAATCCTGTACTGTATATTATCCAAAACACAATATCGTCTTATTTTGTTCACTCCTGGATGAACAATTCCAAAAAATTCACCAAGTTTGGTTGGATAAGAGTTTTTAAGAAGAATTGCAACACTCAACTAGGAACCTGCAAAAAGTTGAGTGTCAATAAAGTTCTCGATTTGTATAGCGCTTCAAGACGCGAAAAGTTCAAGGATAGGTATTATCGCTTGTTGTGCAAGAACAGATTGAAAATAAACGCAATGGTGATTTTAATGTGACACGAGATCTCGAGTTTACAATGGAGGGTGCTATAGCGATGGCAATGGGAGGAAAGCCGTAACAGACGAGTAGATTCGAGAAGGTTGACAAGCCAATCTTGCGAGAGGCGGCAAGGGATTATCAAGTGCCGTAGGAAACTGAACCGTGCACGAGAAGAGAGGGTAGGGCTGCTGGAGCCATCCTCGCCCAACACCCGACACGTCGC